>JABWTJ010000528.1:0-122309 GCA_016801875.1 Solanum sitiens | reverse complement strand
AGTCAATTCCAGTAGCAAAAGAGTTTCCAAAAGTCTTTCATGATGATCTTCTCGGAGTCCCTCCAGAGAGGGATAGACGTTGGAATGGATCTTATTCGAGATACTCAGCCTATATCTATTCCTCCATATAGAATGGCACCAGTAGAGTTTAAAGAGTTGAAAGAACAGTTAAAAGATCTGTTAGATAATGGCTTCATTCGAACAAATGTATCACCTTGGGGCGTTCGAGTCTTGTTTGTGAGAAAGAAAGATGATTCTCTTAGGATGTGTATAGATTAGTGTCAATTGAAAAATGTTACCATCAAGAATAAGTATCCTCTCCCAGGAATTGATGATTTATTTGATCAATTTATGGGTGCCACCTGTTTTTTAATGATAGATCTTAGATCTGGCTACCATCAGTTAAGAGTAAAGGAACATGATATTCCAAAGACAACTTTTAGAACCATATATAGGCATTGTGATTCTTTTGTCATGTCCTTTGGATTGACCAATGTGCATGCAACATTCATGGATCTTATGAATAGAGTTCTCAACCCTTATTTATATATGTTTGTTATCTTTTTCATCGATGACATACTGATATATTCAAGGAATGAAGAAGACCATGCTAGCCATCTGAGAATAGGTGTGCAGACTTTGGAGGATAGAGAGTTGTATGCCAAGTTATCTATGTATGAGTTTTGGCTTGAGTATATGGCATTCTTGGGTCACATAAGTTGCAGTGAAGGTATTATAGTCGATACCCAAAAGATTAAGGCAGTACAAAACCACATCTCCAACTAATATTAGGAGTTTGTTGTGTTCAGCTGACTACTATAGATGATTTGTGGAAGGCTTCTCGTCTATTTCGTCTCCTTTGAAGAAGTTGACTCAGAAAACAATCAAGTTTCAATGGTCTGAAGCCTATGAAAAAAGTTTTCAGAAATTGAAGAATAGGTTGACTACTACCCAATTTTGACTTTATCAGAGGGTACTCAATGTTTTGTGGTGTATCGTGATGCATCTAGATTTTGTTTGGGTTGTGTCCTAATACAGAATTCCAAGTTATAGCATAAGCCTCCAAAGAGTTGAAAGTTCATGAGAAGAATTACCCAACCCATGAATTTGTCACAACCGAGGAGCACCCCCTATAAGTTACATGGCGTACTTTACCTATCAGAGGTCTTATACAAGCCCATAGTCATCATTTAAGTAAATTTAGCGGAAAAATAAAACTTTTCGTCGTACATCGTATCCTAGAAAAGTCACTTCATATAAATATAAAATATAAGTCATAATACATAGTTAGACTCTAAATCTCTTTTGCCATCTTAAACTCAACTTCATTAGAAAAGAATAGGTACACGACCCTTATAAAATATATAACAATAACTAAGTTATTACATAACTTTGATTATAAACATAACATAGGAAATCCTTGAATCTTAAGGATCCCTTTCTTGAGCTTGGGAAATTCATATCAAGCCCTTCACTTTAAGACATCCTTTAAGCATCCATAACCTACACTATGTATAAAAAGGTGAAGAAGAATGATGTTAGTACAAGAATGCACTAAGTATGGCAACCATGCAAAAAGATGCATTTAAAGAGACATTTGGTTAGAATACCATGCATCATGCGTTTTAGTAAAACTTCATAAAACGTTTATACAATAAGTACAACATATCTTATATACTTCACATAGGTATAGACACTATTCATGACATCACATAAAGCCACATAATTCATTTGCGGAACATTTATCATATTTATAGTCAACTCTTCCCTTTACTGTAAGTTTCTTACCCCCCAAGTAACCCTCTAGTAATACTTGGTGCAGCGCATGAATATTGTCTCATTTCACTACCCACACTCAAGCATCACCTTAAGGTCACGAAGGTGAATATTCACATAACATTCATTAACTCAAACATAGGCATTGATGAAAGCATAGCATATCATAAGACACATGTTTCATACATAACTCAACATGGTTCATAGACTACATATGAGACTCATTCCAAGACCACATACAAGTTAATACTACCTATAACATCATAGGAGGCAATAGTCAAAAATAGCACACTTGGACCTCATTTCATATAGACATCATTAGACCTTACTCATAATCCCAATCTAAGCCTACTAGTGCAATGTACATGTGAAATCCCATAACCTCACACATACTTAGTAAACTCACAAAGAGACCATAAGCATACCATTTACTACATACTTCAACATTACAATTATAGTAAACTACATAAATAAATAGGACCTTCATCATATGACAAGTAAGACCAACATTATGCATATTCAAGGTAAGAACTCATCATATAGTCAATAGGACCAACATCATGCACATAAAGTGAGGCCTCATCAAATAGACACCATAGGACTCATACTATGCATATTATCATAACAATTGGTCAATATCATAATATCATGCATAAAGGACATATACATATACATATTAATATACATATGAAACACCTTCCTAGAACTCCCTTGAAGAGATACTTGTGCAATGCATAGTAAAGTCCCATACCCTAACCTACACTAAGCAACTTCCCTCAGGTTATACTATTTAGGGTTCATTACATTACTTACATTGTCCATTTTACTTTCGAGAAATCCTAGCCTTAACCAACAATAAGACCATGTGAGTTAAGCATGGAATCCATGGTTTAGAACCCCACACCGAAGGGAGGTGCTCTACTTGCCAAGGTAAAACATTAACATCATTCTAGAATATTAGGTGGATCCGCTATCTAGGTCCTATGGGGCAACAGAGTTATAGAACTAAGAGATGTATATTGAAACCCTCTTTATGTCCTTAGGCATTATAGTTTCCATCTCATGAGAAATCATGGGTGAATTTTCCTCCAATGAAAGTCAACACCTCATGTGGACCCATAGGTGAAATATTCCTCCAAGGGAAGTCAGCACCTCATGAGAAACCATTAGTGAACAAGCCTTCCCCATTAGGAAGGGGCACCTCTCATTTGGTCAAGTTCACTCGGTGCTAAGCTAACTTCCCTTTATTGAAAACCTTTATTAACTTTACCTCTTAAAAATGGCTTTAGGAGTGTTAACCCCTCATATGCTTAACTCATAGGTTATAGATGAGAAGTATCCTTTCATCAACCTAAATCATGTGAGAAAACCTTTCACATGGACATACCATATTCAAGCATAGTCCAGTTTAAAGTACAATTGAGAAAACCTTTCAAAAGACCCTACTTTACTAGAATATCATACATATTTCATTATGCATTCATTCATGTGTGTGTACATGTTCATTTATGAGAAAACCTTCCACATAGTACATTTAGACACTACACATATGCATACTTCATCATATCATATCCTTAATATCATAGCATAAACTTTCATGCTCATAGCTTAATTCATGCATTCATGTTCTTATATATAAAATAATCGCCCTAGGAACTATTCTATCAAGGTAGACATGTGCAGTGTATAGACAAAGTTCCATACTCTTACGTATAATAGTTCACCTATCAAGTCATCCTATTTAAGATACATATTCATACTTTCATGGACATATACTTTAAATGAATAGTAGTAGACATTAGTGCATATGAGAATTCCTTTCATTAGACAACATGAACCTATACTACTTATAGATATGCATGAAGTGTGTGTACATTGGAAAACATGATCACATAATGGCACTTAAAATATTAGTGAGGCAGACACCCTACAAGGTTCATAATACAAATTCATGCATAGACCACACACCACATCATAACATAGGAGACAAGACACCTTCCACATTGCATCCAAGAATCCTAACATTGGCTAAGATCACACATTTATATAAGGGTACATAGGTAGGGGGTTATTCACCATTATAAATTCATCATTGGCAGAACATAGACCTAACCTAACCCTAACCACTTCATTCAAATGTTGAAGACACCATTAGGACCTGTCACGTGATACTAGATTAAGAGACTAGGCATAATACTGCCCATTGTGTGATCATCATAACCACACTTCATAATTCATAACTTTCCTTCAAGGACATGATCAAAAAATATAAATATTGACAAGAAAGGGAACACCGCCGCTACCATAAGTGGACCATACCACACAATGCTATACAAGGCCAATTCAACTATCAATTCTTTAGAAAAGTAGAGGAATAGGGCAATCTTACCAATTCACCAAGCTTTGATCATCGTTAATCAACTCCCATAATTCATAAACAATTCATATACAAAATAATAGCTACATGTACAATAACATAAACGAAATCGACAATTCAATCATCATAAGATCAAGATCACATTACCCCATTATAGGCTAAATTGAGATTTTTGGAGGAACATGGGTTCATCATGAAATTGGATTGAAATCAACCTTAAAAACAGTAGATAATAATAAATTTATCATAAGAATGCTTTTGAAATCAATTGGATAAAGAACCCATGGCTAGATTGAAAGATGGACAATTTTATCATAAAACTTCTTTGAAAACATTGGAAATAACTCCTTAGATGCATGGATAACTAAGTATGAAGGATCACCATACCTCCTTACACGATGAAGCCACGAAAACTTGATGAAGAATCCAGGGAAATCTCACCCCTAAGAGTACCTTGAGCTTCAACTCCAATGGAGATTTTTAGAGATGTTTTGTTTTGAGATGGAAGGGTGAAATTTTGAAGAATGAATTGGGAATATGGTTTTTTTATGTTATTAACTAACTTAATATACCTAAAATACCCTATAATAACCGTCCATACTAATTTAGGAACATGGGGTGAAATTTCCATTAACCCCCTTAACATGGCAGCGTGGAATGACAGCAGTTTGGGGCCACCCATCAACGATGCAGTCGACGGGCCGTTGTAGGAATGACGGTGTCGTACTGCACAAGCGTTGTTACGGATTGAGGCTACAATTTGTGGGCTTAAGCTCAGACATCTATGTTTTGAGCTACGCCCCCATAGACGGGGCATCGCCTGATGTACGGGGCGTCGTTCTTGGGCATAGATTGATAGTGCCACGGCAGTCTCTAGGCAGTGTTTGGGTCCTCCTCAAGGACCACTTGGGTTGTCCTTGGGGATTCATGCCCTGACGTTTCGAACGTAAATATGATCATATACAAGTTAAAGACTTCCATATCAATTTGAGCATCAAACAACACTCAAAACATACCAAGGCACACTAGAACACACTAGCACGTCTCAAGGCTAAATTTCAAACGTCTTATGTGTTCTTGGATGTTTGACCTACAAATCACTTCAAATCAAGTATACACACTATAAAAACACTTAATCAACATATTATTAACCTTTTTAGGCACATGTGAGGTTCTAGACACCAAAACTAATTTTGAGAGACCTTACTGACTTAGAGTTGGTTTCTGTAGTTCTTGCATTGAAAATATTGAATCACTATTTGTATGGTGTTCATGTTGAATTATTCAGTGATCACAAGATCCTACAATATGTGTTCACTCATAAAAAGCTTAATCTCAGACAAAGAAAAATGTTATAATTGTTAAAGGATTATGACATGAGCAATCTTTACTACCCAGGTAATCCTAATGTGATTTTTGATGCCTTAAATAGGTTGTTTATGGGTAGTACCGCCCATCTTGAGGAAGAGAAGAAAGAACTACAAAAATATGTGCATAGACTTGCACGCTTAGGAGTCCGACTAATGGATTCGACAGAAGAAGGAATAGTGGTAACGAATGGAGCTGAGTCATCCTTAGCATCACAAGTGAAAGAAAGCAAGACGAAGATCCCATTTTGCTTCAATGGTAGGTAAATGTCCATAAGGAAAGAGTATTAGCTTTTGAACAAAGGGGAGATAGTGTATTGAGATATCAAGGTAGATTATGTGTACCTATAGTGGATGGACTTCATGAGAGGATCATGGAGGAAGCCCATAGCTCCAAATATGACATTCATTTGAATTCCACAAAGATGTACCATGATTTGAGAGAAGTATATTGGTAAAATTGTATGAACAATGGCATTTATGTATTTTTTGCCAAGTGCCCGAATTGCCATCAAGTTAAGTAGAGCACCAAAGGCTTGGATGTTTGGCTCAAAATATAGAACTTTCGGAATGAAATTGGGAGATGATTAATATGGATTTAATCACAAGTTTACCAAGGTCTTGCATGCAGCATGATTCTATATGGGTGATTATCGAAAAATGACAAAGTCAACCCACTTTTGAACATTGAAAACTACCCATTCGACAGAAGACTATGCTAGATTGTATATTCAAAAGGTGGTGAAACTTCATGGAGTCCCAGAAATTCCATTATTTCGGATAAAGGTGCACAATTTACTGCACAATTCTGCAAATCTTTTCAGAAAGGTTTGGGTTAAAAGGTGAACTTAAGTACTACTTTTCATCCTCAGACAGATGGGCAAGCAGAGCGCACTATTCAGACTTTAGAGGATATGTTGAGGGCATGCATGATTTATTTCAAAGGTAATTGGGATAATTATCTACCTAATTTAGTTTGTCTACAACGGTTATCACTCTAGCATCCAAATGACTCCTTATTAAGCTCTTTATGTAGAAGTTTCAGATCTCTTATTTGATGGTTTGAAGTTGGTGAAGCAGGGTTGGTAGGAACACATCTAGTTCATCAAGCTATGGAGAAGGTAAAGATGATTCAAGAGAGGTTGAGGACACCACAGAGTCGTCAGAAATCTTATACATATGTTAGGAGAAGAGCACTGGAGTTTGAAGTAGACGAGTGTGTCTACTTGAATGTTTCACCCAAGATGGGTGTTACAAAAGTTGGTAGGAAATGGAAACTTATTCCCTGGTATATGGACCTTATAGAATATTAAAGAGTATTGGCAATATAACTTATGAGTTGAAGCTACCACATGAGTTAGCGGTGGTTTATCCGGTATTTCATGTCTCCATGTTGAAGAAGTGCTTGGTTGAACCTTCATTGATCATTCCAACTGAAAATGCTTGGATCAAAGATAACTTGTCTTATGAGGAGATTCCGGTGGAAATTCTAGATCGCCAAGTTCTCAAGTTGAGAACCAAAGAGGTAGGATCAATCATTGTCCTTTGGAGGAACCTATTTGTTGAAGAAGATACTTGGGAAGCTGAAGAGGAAATGAAGAATATACATCCACATCTCTTTGAATGAGGAGAAAATGTAGACCAAGGTACTAATTCTCAATACTCTTTAAGTTATGAGTAAGCACGTTGTTGTTGTTGCATTTTTTTGATTAGGTGATTGAAGTTGATGTGCCTACCCTTAGTGTAATAATAAAAAACTCATTTGAGGACGAATATTACCAAGGGGGAGATATTATAACATCTCACCACTATAAAGAACTAGAAGGGTGTTAAAAATTAGGAAATACTTATTTTGGAAAGTATAAGGAAATCTGGCAATTTTCGGTAAGTTAAAAAGTTAGTTTTTTGTCAACTTCAAACGGTCATAACTGCTATATAAATATGATTTAGGTGTAGTTCCAAATATGGTTAGAAAGCTCTTGGAACTATCTTTCCAATGCTGCCTATTTTGCGCGATTTGAGTTTGTATGAGTGAAATATGCTCTTTGGATTTTGAAGACGACAAAGAAGACGACAAGATTCACCAAGATTGTTCTTGGTTGATCGTAGCTTCGCCAAGCATTTTCTTCGATCAGGTAGGTGAGTCATCCACAAAGTTGGGTTCATTCACCCACGTGACAAGCATGTTTCATTTAGCGTGATCCTATCCTAAAAATATTGGATTTTGAATGTTTTTTAATGTTGTTCTTGAATTGCTTTTGTTCTTGTACATGAGATGAACCTTAGGAGTTTTCGTGATGATTTAGGTGTTTTTATTGAATGTTTTGGGTTAGATCCTTGTATATATGATGTGGTTGCATGAATCTAAACTGAAAGTGAATTAAGGAATATAGTTAAAATAATTTGGGATTATAAAACCAGTTGAAAAATTCATCTAGCACATTTGGGGAGAGCCAGATGCGGCTTGCCCCATCTGTGTACAGGGCCTGGGCGGCATGCCTGCAGTGTGATACACTCAAATTTAACCTCCCTAAAGAAGTACAAGTTGTCTTATAAAGTAAAGAACCCAAGTATTAGGTTGGAGTCGATCCCACGAGGAAAATGGTTTAGACTTAACTTCAATGTACAATTACTTCTATTTAGTCTAGTTCTTTCCAAAAAACAAGTAATTAAAGGGGGGAGGGGGGTGTTAAACAGACTTCTTTAATATCTTTAAGTAAAACAAGCAACAAGAGTAAAGATTTTGTTTTGAACAAGTTGTGAGAGAAACTAGGGTGTATGTGTTCCCCATAGGTTCATAACGTTGTATTCCTAGCTATAAAAAATCCTCCCTAGTGTTTTGCATGCAATGTGATAAGTTAGGTATCTCTAAATCCTTGGTCCAGCATTTAGAGAATTTTATCCCGTACCTTGGTCTGTCTACGTGTGTATAAGCTACTACCCTTACCTTTACTTCATATAAAACAGAATATTTGATGTATGCTTAGTTATTATTTCACACCAATCGAGACTAGCCTATTAGATAGTATCCCACTAAATATATGTTGATCATTCTTTTCTTATTAACTACCTCCTTGATCCGAAAAGTAGCAACAACACGAGTTCTAACGGGTGCACTTGTTAAAAAGACTTCTAAATGAAAGAATTATCAATATATGCAATAACCTATTTGGGAGTTGTTATTACGCTAAGTTTACTTTGTTAATCAGCCATGGTTCCCACAACCCTAGTTGTGGATTTAGTTACCCATGCATATAAGAACACAATTCATAGTTGTTAAAAATTAAAACATGAACTTACTTTTGCAATTCGAAAAAAATCCAGAAAACCCACTTGAAATAACAAGATAAACTTGAAAACCCAATCCGGAAATTGAATTAATGTTATAGTTACAAAACCCAATCTGCAAACACAAACTAAGAACAATAACAATAATGTCTAACCCCAAAAATGAGGTTTTAAACCATATTTATAGAAAACATTGTCCTAAACTAAAAGGAATTAAAATAAGGAATGTTGTCCAAAAATGCATATGTAATCGACGAATCCCACAGACGGACCGTCAATGAAATGACAAACCGTCGACTGCTTCTGTCAGTCCAGACATAGAATCATTTTTTTCCTTCAGATGACATCCTCTCTGAATCAATCGACGGACCAACAACAGGATCCGTCGATGTATCTACGTTTCGTCGATGCCTTCCATTGCTCCATCCTCAGAATTTCTCCAACTTCGGGTATTGGGACTATCTCTGATCTCATCGATGATTCAACAGGACGGTCCGTCAGTCAATCGACGGACCGTCGATCATCTCTATAGTCCCACACTTAGTCAGATTTCCTTGAGTTTCTCTAATATCCTAAACTTCAATTGACAGTCACCATCTATGGACCGTCGATGGAATGACGGACCGTCGATGACCTTCGTGGGTCGCTTCTGCACTTTATTTCAGCTGCCTTCTGCATTTTATTTCTGGACATCTTTCCTGCAAAGCAAAAATAAAAGCATGTTAAAACTACTACAAAACGGCTATAGACACACACAACTCTTAAGGAAAAAGCATTGAAAACACCGTGAAACCATGGTGCATCAACACCCTCAACTTAAATTCGTTGTTTGTCCTCAAGCGACGCACTATGACTCAAAACAACACTTTGTACAAAAGTATACTCTTTTAAGCTTTCCCAATCACATGGCCTTTAATCCCGACTTTTCTTGGCTTTAGTGCATGCTTACGCTCTTTAGGTTCGACAAGCTAACTCATGTGGATCAGACAATGAAACAAACTCACCATGCACCAATACCTCTACTAGTTTGCCTCTCACCAAAGTCCCATCTTTCCGATTTTGCAACTATTTCCCTCACTTCAAAAAAAATCCTCCTTTTTCGCCCAATGATTTTGACTTTGGGTACAAGGATATGTATTCAACACATGAACTCAAAAACAAATTCATACAGAACTAGTACTTGTCGCCATAGGATTTCCCTTATTTTCATAGCTTAAGTTCACCACACTAGACTTCTAGGATCATAATAGGACTTTCTTGATTTGTAACGTAGGTTCAGGGTCAGGTATGGCATATATGGGTACATTTTAGTGACCTTTCCCTCTTTGACAGTACGACCAATCTTCCTACCTCTTTCATTGTCTTTTATGCCCTGCTTTTCTCCTCTTTTCATCTTTGTCTTGCTTTTCCCTTTCTTCTTTGTGGATATGAATCTTTCCTTCTTTTGTTCACTTCTTTTCTCTACTTTTTTTCGATTCAACTCATTCATTTTTTTTCTTTTAATTGATAATTTCACCAAGTCACATCTTTTTCTCTCTTCCTCTTTTCTCTTCCACATCAACTCTTTTCATACTAAATTTCAGGTCATCACTCATAATAGTCACCCTCAACTTATGGTTTTACCATGAGTCGAGGTACACATTACCCAAGGTTGGGTAAGGGCCAATACGAGGTCAGTTTCTGTATTAGACACCCTCAACTTAGGATTTTTGCCTAAGTCGAGGTGCACATGTCCAAGGAGGGACCAGGGCCAATACATTAAACCCAGGGAAGGTGAGTTGGTGAAGAAAAGAAAGGTCTATTATAAGCTCAACAAATTTTGATAAAAAAGGGATAAAACTTTCATTTGGTTCACATCATTTTAGGCTAGATGTTTGCTAATTCGAACAAGGGACTATGATCCTTTCTTAGACGTCTAACATAAATTCCTTTTGCACGACCAACCGGGTAAGTTCTATTTCGATACCAACAGTTGAAAACTTAAGCTCCTCACACACTCTTGACACTTCATTGCCCTATCAAATTATCAAACTTCACAATTTAGGTGTTAGATTAAGGGTCATGCAGTGGGTGCCTATCTATGTCATTATTAGAGCAAACACATTCAAATTATTTTCACCCATTAATGCAAACAATTTCTTGGGATGGGATATGATTCATAATTATCCATCATGCTTCATTTTTTGTGTTTTAATACTTTGTACAAGTTATGACATGCCGGTTTAACAGTAAAGTAATCAGTCTCTTGGGGCAAAAGAACAAAGGCAAGAAACCCTCGAAGAGAGGATCGTGAGTTGGGATACTCAAACTTCACCCTAACACTCACTTTCCATTTACCCCACCCCTAACAAAATGGCATGCAATTGTCCCCAATGCATCAAAATATAGAAGCCTTAGGGCGCATAGTGCCGGCGATCAACAAGTAGGCGAGTCCGGTTTCTCGAAACCCGCAACATCAGTAGTAGGGCCACCCTAAGTGGTGCCCACAACAATCTCTACACCATCATTGGTGATCCTCTCGCTGGTATCTGGTCTCGAACTAGAAGCCCCAGCATCTAACTCTCGAGCCCTCATCTGACGGGTCTCCTCATCAATCAAAGAGGATCTCCTCACAGCCTCAAGGTCCGTCCGATCTTTCTTTCTTGCACGGGCATCCTCTCCCTCAGTAGTGCGGCTCGAACGATTCTTCTAGGCATAACCACGTGGCTCAGGCGGCGGCTCAGTAGGGGCTTTGAATAGTGCAACAAGCACATTGTCCTCCGCTAGCTCGAAGGGTGCAGTCTCGGGCTCAGTCCCCCTCATCTCCATAATGCTGTCTACATCTGCCCACAAACTCGCCACAACCTCTTGAAAAGTAGTCAAGTCAATGGTGGGGTCTGGGCATGCAAGAACCTGCAGCTCAAATGCATCAAGGCGCTGGTGAACCGCCTGAATCTTCTGCTTTGTCTGATGGGTCACCCTCTTCTCAATCCGGTCCTCAGCCTCGGCGATGAACTTTTGCACCAAGGTTATATGTGATGCAGACTGTTCCTCTAACTTCTGGACCCTCACCAATGGGACCAGTGCTGTGCCTGGTGGAGTAGATAGGGAGGAAATGGGTACTCTACTATTAGAATGGGCGGACTCGGCCGGGGTGGTGTCAGCGGGCTCTGAAGTGGCAGGGTCAGCCCCTTGGGCTAACTCTACCGTGTCCGCAAAGTTCTCACTCAGCGGCTGCAACTCAACTCTAGGCCCTTTCCGTGGTGTCGCTACATTGGCCTCATCCCTGATGAGAGCTATATCAACTGTGCAACCCGGAGTGTAGAGTGTATCGCAGTGCCAAATGGGCACTCCGGTATCCCTGCATAGATGGAAGATCAGACATGCGAATGGGTAACTAGTGGAGGACTTGAAAGCCCTCTCATGTATCACTGTGATCAACAGCTATGCGAAGTCGATTTCCAAACCTGCCACCAAGTCTTATACCAATACCGCTCTATCCCATGTAAGAATATTATCTGCTGTCATCGAAGATAGGCGGTGGCAAACTAACAGCCACAAGAACTTGGTTGTGAAAGTGAGGTCCGCCTTTTTTATCAGCCCTCCTGCGTCCAACACATAATATACCCCTTCACCATTGGTGGATAGGTGCTGATCAAGACACCTCTTACCTGTCTCTCTCTTCTCCACGGTCCACTGAAACTGGCCACTTTTGACCATATACCACCTGTAATCAAACACCGGGGTCAAGGGGGCCTCAGTAATATCGGTGGAGGTGCCACACATGAAACGACAGGTGGTGATCGGAGAAATATCCACCCGAAAGTCCAGAACTAGCATTGTGGTGAGCAGGTCCTGTTTGTGTTTCGCCTGCCTATCCAAAGATTCTCTGAGAGTCGCCACATAGGAGGCGTAGAACTCTCAAACAATCTCCTCGCTATACATCCCCAGACTCCTTGCCATCCACTCGAGTTTGTGGCAATCTCTGAACATCAGGGACTGTGTGAAGATTCCCTGTAAAAACTCTACGCTCGACCGTCACCAACAGGGTCATCACCCCCTTGTCATTTAGCACCTTGGCGTCTCTGTAGACCTAATACTGACCATCTACGCACCACCAGTTTGGCTGCTCAGCAATCGCTGCAGGGACATCTGCCTGGGGTGCCGGGGCAGACTCTGATCTAGTAGACTCATCAGACGAGGCTTGGTAGGTAGGTTCTTCCGATTGATTTGCTCCTTGTAATATGGAATCAGAGGCAGTGGCCTAGTTTTACCACGAATAGTGGGCAGAACCTGATCCTTATGCATCTATGGAGCCAGACGCTCCTTTAGAACCCAAGGCGGACCTAGACAGTGTGGCGGTCAGTGTGCGCTCCTCATCAGATTGGGAGGCAGTGACTACGCCGAAAACCACCTTCTGGGTGGTACACCGAGTGGATCGTGCAGCTGGTGTGGGGGTGCTGATGCTTGGAGGGACATACTCGGGATCACTCTCATTGTTCGAAGTTCCTCTCATCCGACGGGATGGTGACACAGACTTGGACCTGCCCCTGTAATAAACAATGTCCGGTTTGGGGGCCATATGTACCTGTAAAGAAGTTGTTAGTCTCATAGCAATCATACTACACACTCGAAATAACAAAAACAAAGAAAAGAAACAAAAAGCACAATCTAGTTTAGACTTGCACTACTGGTTGACGGGTACTATCGACGAGCTGTCGATGTATCGATGAACCGTCGATAACGTCCGTCATTGGACACTTAAAATCTATTCAGCTTACTGACTTCATCAGAACTCTCAGTTTGAGACGACGGACGTACAGAATGGCCCGTCGAGTAATCGATGAATTGTAGTCCACTTCCATCGTCTAACACTTAGAATAATTTTTAAAATCTATCACAAGAGGGTCTGTGAATGAAATAACGGATGTGCAAAATGGCCCATCAATCAATCTACAGGCCGTAGTCCACTTTCCTTGTCTCAAACTTAAACAAATTTAAAGGTGGGTCGATCAACGGTCCCCATCGACGGCCCATCGATCCATCGACGGTCCGTCGACGGGTGCCGTCTTGTTGGCCTGAGGCAGTTTTCAGGGATTTTTTTCAATTCCCCATTTTGCCACCTTTGAAGACCACATAAGTGTACCCAACACATAACAACAATCAAAAGACATTTTCTTCATTCTTAGGGTTTCGATTACACAAGATCCATGCTTTAATCAATCGATGTTACAAAACCCTATGTCCGAAAGTCTATCATTACTATCATAAGCACATTTTAAATAGATTACACCTTAACCCAATCACTTTCTATCATTCCAAGGGACATTTTAGACAAGTTTCAACAAGCAAAAGCACATAATTATAGTCCATGAGTCAAGAACCACTTTCTAATTTCGTTTCCAACAATGTATAAACGAGAATTCACAAAGCAAAGGGAATCAAAATACCTGAAAGTGTAGTGGAGTGATTGGGAGAGTGATCCTTGCAAGAACCTATGTGCCCGACTTGAACACCGATCGGAGAAATCAATGGGAACAATTGGGAATTTTTGGGAAAAATAGGGTTTTGGGAATTTGGGGGATTTGGGGAGTTTGAAGGAATCTAGATATTATGGAAGGAGAAGATTTTATGTTTTCTAAAAAAAGGAAGGAAATAAGGGAGGAGAAATGGTTCAGAGTTTTCATATATGGTTTTAACTTTTAATATTACCGTCCGGGTCATTTCGGGTCACTGGAACTTTGGACCAACGAAACCCCATCGACGGTCCGTAAGTCCTTCGACAAACCGTTGACTGGACCGTCAATTGCAACTATACTTACAAAAATTTAGAGACACACCTGGGATCGACGGACACCATCGATGTTCTATAGATTTAACGACGGCCCGTCGATAGGGTCCATAGATCAGTGCACCAGACTATTTTCTGCATAATTTCAGTTTTTGTCCTTTCACATGTAACACCCATTAAACTATTCTTTTTGTGTTTTTCTAGACTCTTTTGTGACATGGACCCTAAACTAATCTCTATCCAACACTAATAATATGAAAATATAAAACATGAGGATGAGCAAAACAAAATGAAACAAGAAAATGCGACTATTCCTCCAAAAAATATAAAAACGTATTGTTGGCTAGAGGATACACCTTGTTGCCTCCCAAGAGGCTCTTGATTTAACATCACAGCATGACGCAAGATCCTTGATTACTCAGACTTCATCAAGGTGATATGCCTCAACCACTTCATGGACACTCTCTGCATGCCCTAGGTAGATCTTGATCCTTTGCCCGTTGACTGTGAACTTTGCACCCTCCGTATTCTCCAACTCAACCGCTCCATGTGGAAACACTTTAGTGATAAGGAATGGTCCCGTCAGCTTGTATTTGAGTTTGCTCGGAAACAAGCGTAGCCTAGAGTTGAATAGAAGTACAAAGTCCCCAACCATGAATTCTCTCTTTTCAATCTTTTGGTCGTGGTACTTCTTTATCCTCTCTTTGTATATGTCTGAACTTTCATAAGCTTTGTGGCGAAACTCATCAAGTTCATTTAACCCATTAAGTCTCTGATCCACCATTTCATTCCAATCCATTATCTTTTGTTTCTTCATAGCTCATATGGCTTTGTGCTCTAACTCGACTGGCAAGTCACAAGCCTTCCCATACATAAGTTGGTATGGATACATACATATGGGAGTCTTATATGCAGTCTGGTAGGCCCAAAGAGAGTCATCAATCCTCCTTGACCAATACGTTCTATTAGAATTCACCATTTTGGACAGAGTTTGCTTGATTTCTCGATTTGACACCTGTACTTGCCCACTCGTCTAGGATAATAAGGAGTGACCACATTATGAAAACCCCCATATTTCTCCAATATCCCTTTGAACAATCTATTGCAAAAGTGAGATCCTCCATAACTAATAATGGCCCTAGGTGTCCCAAATCTGGAGAAGATGTTCTTTTTCAAGAATGCGGTGACACTCTTCCCTTCATTGTTAGAAATTGCTATAGCTTCCACCCATTTTGACATGTAGTCCACCGCCACGAGTATATACTTCATCCCATGAGAAATCACAAACGGCCCCATAAAATCAATGCCCCAAACATCAAACAACTCAATCACCAGAATAGGATTTAGAGCGAGCTTTTCCCTCTTTGAAATTCCTCCATCTCTTTAGCACTTATCACATGACTTGGCGAACTCGTGAGCATCTTGGTGAATGGTTGGCAAATAGTACCCACACTGTAAAATCTTATGGGAAGTCCGGATACCACTATGGTGCCCCCTTACAGGAGAGGAATGACTTTCATCATAACATCTCAACTTTCGGCACACAACGGCGAATAAGTCCATTAGAACAACTCCGGTATAAGTAAGGCTCATCCCAAAAGAAATTTTTCCAATCATACATGAACTTCTTCCTCTGATGGAAGGACAAGTCTGATGTGACTATATCGCTATTCAGATAATTCGCAAAATCGGCAAACCATGGAATCAAATCATGAGAAGCGGCTAATACATGCTCATCAGGAAAGGTATCATCAATTTCTTCCTTTCAACCCAATTCTCGCATATCTTCATCCTCTAATCTAGAAAAGTGATCGGCAACTTGATTTTTAGTCCCTTTTTTTATCTTTTACCTCAAAGTCAAACTCTTGCAATAATAGCACCCATCTAATTAACCATGATTTCGCATTCTTATTTGCCATCAAGTACCTCAAAGCGGAGTGGTCAGTATGCATTATGACCCTTGTGCCAAGAAAATAGGAGAAAACCTTTTTGAACGCAAATACCATCACAAGAAACTCTTGTTCAGTCACAGCATAGTTCTTTTTGTCTTCATTCAGGGCCTTACTTGCATAATAAATGGGGTGAAGGATTTTATCCCTTATTTGTCCCAATACCATGCAAAGGGCAACCCCACTAGCATCACACAACACCTCAAATGGGTCACTCCAATATGGGGAAATAGTAACGGGCTCGAACACCAACTTCTCCTTCAACTCTCCAAATGCTTTCAGAGAAGATTCATAAAAAAAAACATACATTTCTTCTCAAGTAATTTGCACAAAGGATGTGCGATTTTTGATAAATCCTTAATAAACCTCCGGTAAAAGACTGCATGTGCCAGAAAACTTCTCATGCCTTTTACAGAGATGGGTGGGGGAAGGCTCTCTATAACTTCAAATTTCACTCGATCAACCTCTATAACCTTCTCCGAGATGTGATGGCCCAATACTATACCTTCTTTCACCATAAAGTTACATTTTTCCTAATTAAGCACAAGATTGTAATCTTCACATCTTTTGAGAACCTCGGCCAAGTGACTCAAACACCAATCAACAGAGTCGCCAACAATCGAAAAAAGTCATCCATGAACACCTCAATAGTTTTCTCCACCATATCGGAGAATATCGACATCATATATCGCTGGAAGGTGACCGGTGCATTATATAACCCAAAATGCATCCTATTGAAGGCGAACGTCCCATAAGAGCAGGTAAAAGTGGTCTTCTCATGATCCTCCGGGGCAATAGAGATTTGATTGTACCACGAATACCCATAAAGAAAATAGTACCATCCTTTTCGTGCGATTTTATCAAACATTCGATCCATAAAGGGCATCGGAAAATGATCCTTCTCACTCCATGCATTCAACTTTTGATAATCCATACAAACTCTCCATCCTGTCACCGACCTCATTGGAACAAACTCGTTCCTCTAATTAGACACTACTGTCATTCCCCCCATTTTGGGCACACACTGAACAAGGCATACCCAACTACTATCTGCAATAGGATATGTGACTCTGGCATCCAACCACTTAATGATCTCCTTGTTTACTACTTCTTGCATGGGTGGATTCAACCGTCTCTGGTGCTTAATACTTGGCTTGTGATCGGGTATTAGTTGGATTTTGTTTGAACAAATACCGGGAGGGATCCCAATAATGTCCGTAAAAGTCAAACCAATGGCTCGTTTAAACCTCTTCGGAACCTCCACCAGACACTCTACCTGTTGTACATTCAAATCCGCTGCAATGATTATCGACAAATTGTCATCTCTCCCCAAGAATACATACCTCAGATGAGGTGGTAGAGCCTTAAGCTCTAATTTTGGAGCCTCATCGATAGATCGTCTCGCGGGTGGAGACTTGCGATGCTTAATATCTAACTCCAATTTATTTGGTTTGGACCGATATTTATTTCATTCAAGTGCCGCAACCAAAGACCCACACTCTTCAATACCATCACTTGCAAGATTTATGATCACTACCGCTAGAGCCTTGACACCTAAGCGTTCTTCGATTTATACCTCAGATATACTCTCAACCCAATAGGATATAGCGGATACCGTTTGGATCTCACCACTCTGGTTGATGGACCTACAAATGTTGAACGTTGCTTCTTCATTGTTCAACATAAAATTCATCTGCCCTTTTTCCATATCAACCAAGGTACGACCAGTGGCAAGGAATGGCCTCCCAAGAATACCTCAAAGTCCACGTCACAATCAAGAATAACAAAATCGGCTTAAAATATCAACGACTCCACTTTCACGCGTACATTATGAAGTATCCCAATAGGCTTCTTCACTATTCGATCGGCCATCAGTAACCGCATTGCAGTTGGCTTTGGGTCACCAAACCCAATTTCCTATAAATGGAAAGAGGCATGAGGTTTATGCTAGCACCTAGATCACATAGTTCTTTAGCAAAATGTAATAATCCGATGGTACATGGAATAGTGAAAGGCCCGAATCTTCCTTTTTCTACACAAGAGACCTTGTAGCAATAGCACTACCATGCTGCATTCGGTCATCTTCCTCAAAACATACCGATCTCTTCTTTATAACTATATACTTCAGAAATTTAGCATAACCGGGCATTTGTTCTAGAGCTTCTATCAAAGGGACATTGATGGAAATCTTTTTCAACATGGTGATAGAACGCTGGTATTTACCTTTCTTATTCTTTTTCACCAATATCTGAGGGAATGGTGGTGGAGGTGTAGGAATGGGGACCACTTTCTAAGGTACCTCTGCTTCTTTCCCTGTTTTGTCTACCAATTCTCCACTAGTTTCCACCACCTCTTCGTCTTTTCTCATCTCATCTTCTACCACATACGGCATAGGTGGATCATAGTTTGCTTACCTACTGGAGTAGTGACTGCCATGCAATGTCCATCATTTTTAGGATTTTGGATGGTATTGCTAGGAAGAGTTCCTGGTTTGCGTGAGTTCACATTAGTGGATAATTGTGCCATTTGTAACTTAAGATGCTTAATCGAGATTGCATATGCATCCACCTTTTGCCCAATGTTAGCTAAATCACTTTTTAATTCCTTGGCATGCTCATCACTAGCATCAAACCTCCTCATCATATTCTGTAACATATCCTCAACTCGCGCCATACTACCTCCACCATCCCTAGGAGCAACTTCCTGATTTTGAGGTGGAACATAGGGCGCACTACTATCATTTCTGTTACCATAGTTACCCCGGTTGAAGTTGTTGTCACAGTTTTAGTTTCCATATCGAATGTACTGCCCCTCTCTATTGTAGTTACCATAGTTTCGACCTTGATTTCATTGACCTTGACGCCAATTATCCTGATTGGAGCCTTGGGTGTTTTCTCGGAAACCCCCCATCTGATCATTTACTGCATACGTATCCTCTTATTAATAGTACTCATCCGTTGGCGATGATGGTTTAGTCAGGTAATTCACCTCATTTACTTTCTCTGCACCTCCAATGACATGTTTCAATACCAACCCAATCTCAGTTCTCATTTGAGCCATCTCCTCGCGAATCTCATCTGTCGCCGGATTGTGGGTAGCTTGCATTGCAAAGGTGTTTTACCCAGTGTCTGACTTTCTAGTACTCCAAGCATTATTGTTGCGAGAAATTTTCCCCAACTTCTCTGTGATCTCGGCATAAGTGCACTCACCATAAGAACCCCCTGCAATAGTATCGAGTCCTGCTTTATTGTTATCATATTGACCCCGATAGAAGTTCTCTTTCAACGACTCATCATCACTGCACTTGTTTGGGACACTCCTTACAAATGCAGTAAACCTGTCCCAAGAGCTACTTATCGACTCTCCCTGTAGTGCCACAAAGTTGTTTACCTTATCCTTGTGATTCAGCTTCTTGGACACTGGATAGTACTTATCTAGGAATACATCTCTCAACTGATCCCAAGTGTAGATTTAATTATAGGGTAGCTCAGTAAACCATACCGCTGCATCTCCCGCCAATAATAGAGGAAACACCCGAAACCCGATGATGTTCATATCCAAATCTGGCCTACCTACCCAACTCTTGCACACATACCTCAATTTGGCTGTGTGAGTATGTGTATCCTCTGATGGTAGCCCTGCACACAAACCCCTCTCGGTGAGCATCTGCATCAAAATACTAGTTACCATGAACGTGTGCCCATGGGGTAGAGAAGATAGGACTAGAGGCCCATCAGAATCAGTAATGTTGATATTGCACCTATAGAACTCTTGAGGGCGTGGGATGGGAGGCTGCATCCTCATAGCATCATCAACCTGGTTTTCCCCAACTACTTGATCGTGAGACTCAACCGGTGGTGGAGGTTGACGAATTATCGCATCACCTAGATTGACTGGGTTCTGCTGATTTTACATTCTTCGCAATTTATGGATAAGTTCAGGATCGAATGGAATGAGCGGTTCTCCTCGGCTCCATGTACTTTGCATACATTAGAGCTAGACCTGAAAGAAACAAAAACAAAAAAAAAGTAAAATTAGGAAATCATTGACTAAACTTCCGTAATGTTAATCTAAAAGCCACTTTCCCCGGTAGTGGCGCCAAAATTTGTTACGGTGAAATTACACCTCCCTAAAGAAGTACAAGATGTCGTATAAAGTAAAGAACCCAAGTATTAGGTTGGGGTCGATCTCACCAGGAAAATGGTTTAGACTTAACTTCAATGTACAATTAGTTCTATTTAGTCAAGTTCTTTTCAAAAAACAAGTAACTAAAGAGGGGCGAGGGTTTGTGAAACAGACACGTTTAATATCTTTAAGTAAAACAAGCAACAAGAGTAAATATTTAGTTTTTATCAAGTTGTGAGAGAAACTAGGGTTTATGTGTTCCCCATAGGTTCATAACGTTGTATTCCTAGCTATAAAAAATCTTCCCTAGTGTTTTCCATGCAATGTGATAAGTTAGGTATCTCTAAATCCTTGGTCCGGCATTTAGAAAATTTCACCATGTACCTTGATCCGTCTACGTGTGTATAATCTACTAACCCTTATCTTTACTTCATATAAAGCATCATATTCTGTGTATGGCTTAGTTATTACTTCGTACCAATCGAGACTAGCCTATTAGATAGTATCCCACTAAATCTATATTGATAATTATTTTCTTATTAACTACCTTCTTGGTCCGGTAAGTAGCAACAAGGCAACTTCTAAAGCGTGCACTCGTTAAAAAGACTTCTAAACGAAAGAATTATCAATACATGCAATAACCTATTTGAGAATTGTTATTAAGCTTGGTTTTCTTTGTTAATCACCCATGGTCCGCACAACTCTAGTTGTGGATTTAGTTACCCATGCATATAAGAACACAATTCATAGTTGTTAAACAATAAAACATGAACTTACTTTTGCAATTCGATGAAAATACAGAAAACCCACTTGAAATAACAAGATAAACTTGAAAACCAAATACGGAAATTGAATTAATGCTAAAGTTGCAAAACCCAATCTCGAAACACAAACTAAGAACAATAACAATTATGTCTAACCCCCAAAAAGAGGTTTTAAACCCTATTTATAGAAAACATTGTCCAAAATTAAATGGAATTAAAATAAGGAAAGTTGTCCAATAATGCGGCTGTAATTGACGACCCCCACAAACGGACCGTCGAATGCCTCTTTCAATCCAAACATAGAATTATTTTTCTTCCTTCAGATGGCATCCTCTATGAATCAATCGACGGACCAACAACATGGTCCGTCGATGCATCTATGGTTCGTCGATGCCTTCCGTTGCTCCATCCTTAGAATTTCTCCAAGTTCGGGTACTGCGACTATCTCTGATCTCATCGACGATTCAACAAGACGGGTACATTTACATATACACTACCTTAAAAGAAGGAACTCTTAAATTAAATTATGAATTACTATAATACCCCTAATTAAATATATGTAATTTATTTTAAGTATTAATTTAATTAATTATATTATACTAAAAGTATATACCCTTTCATACTAAAGGGTTATGATGTTCTCAAGGAGATGTGACGTTTTCAAAGGGTTGCAAATTTCTTGACGGGTTTTGACAACTTCGATGAGTTGTGACATTTTTTCAAGGGTTGTGATTTTTTCAAATGGTTGTGAGTTTTTCGAAGGGTTGTGCCTTTTTCGATGAGTTCTAAATTTTCCGAATGGTTGTGCCTTTTTTGATGAGTTGTGACTTTAGAAAAAGGTTGTGATTGTTTCGATTAATAGTAACTTTTTTGAAAGGTTGTAACTTTTATCGAAAGGTTGTAACTTTTATGATAAGGAATAATTAGCACCTACTTATACTACTATTTGTCATTTATAAATAGAGGATATCCTCTAACTTTTAAACTACAATTTATTCAAGTTGTGTACTCTTCTTATTTTAAAAATCTCAATGTTATTTACAACAATTGATTAAGTTCAAAATTAAATGAAATTCGAGGTACCACATAAACAAGAGTTTGTGAACAAATTATAGCAAATCATTCATAAATTCACAATCGTATTTTTTCTTACTATTTTCATGCGTTAATAGTGACGAAAAGTTGCGGGAAAGACAATAATCATAAAATATATATAAATAAAGTCACATGATTTGAGTAAGAGATTTGTTCTTTGGTTTTTTAGATTTTATTTTTTTTACCCTCAAATGAAGCAGTTTCTTTCTGAATAATTAGTTTGATGTTAAATCCACTATTCCGAAAATAAATTTTTCCTTTTACTTATAATATGATAATATAGACGTGATAATAATTATATTTTTAATAGATATGCAAGTAAAAATGAATGAATAAAGTTAAGTGTTGGTGAGAAGATTTTAATCACATGGAACACAATAGTGAATGTAGCATGAACATATATTTTTCTCTTCCTTCTTCATTGGCAATGCATCATTCCATATATATATTCTTTCTATTATTTTGTGTTTATTTTAATTTGAAAAAAGTTATGTCACAAGATACACTCCTTTTTAGTTATATAAAATAGATAAGAAAATAGTGATTGATCATAAAATAATCTTAAAATCAAATTAAAGATTCTATAAACAATACTTTAATTTAAATTTTTATTCATCTATTAATTTTTATTTTTACAAAAAGTTTAATAGTTTATATCACAATACAACTTTTATAATATACTAGATACTTTCATTAGACAATAGCTATATGATATGTATGCGGTAAAAAATAGAGAATACTACAATTCTAAAATGATAAGATAGAAACTTAAAGAAATGAAATATTTTTCATTAAAGGTGATGTTGTTCATGTATTAAAATTAAATTATGCTACTAAAAGATATATGTATATCTAAAACGAAGAATTGGCCAAGCTAAATATTTTACATACACTCAAACCTCAATTCAATTATCATTAGTTATAAAAATAAAGTACCTTTTTTTTTTGTAGAATTACCTCTCTGTGATAGTCCTACTAATATATTAATTAGTAAAATAAAAAGTGCGTATAAACATAAAATAATGAAATATTTATCGTAATGTTTATTAGTGTCATGCACATACTAAATTTAAGTTTGAATATTTAAGAGAAAACTTATAGTTTAATGGTGTCCATCATTTATGTTCATCACCTCAAGAGAAAAGACTATTGTTGACATTTTTAAAAAAAAATATTGGTTAGATTTGTTTACAAAATTGAGTGAAGTAAACCATACTACTACAAAAAAAATCTCACTTTCATCCCATATTTAAACTTTGAATGTAATTTGAAATGTTTCAATATTAGCTTGTCATTTTGATCTCAAAATACAAATAACTCTATGAAAATCTGTATTAATCATTTAAAAACACTTCTCCCATGTTCTTTAAAGTATAATTATTTACTAAAAAACTTTAATTTAGTAATATTAATTCTATTATACAACATCGTATACTACATACGATACGTTGCACGTGCTGTGAAACTAATTAATAGAAAAATGTGTAGACTACATACCATTATAAGAAAACTCTTATTCAAAACTATATTCAAAAAATTATTATTATTCTATTTCTATCTTATAGGGAGACTAGGAGAAACTCTTTATGCCAAAACAATTAGAAGGAAAATATTATTTTTAATTACCTAAAAAGTATAACAAAAATGTATTGTATCATATAAGATGAAATAAAGATAGACGGTACTCTACTTTAATAAAATTGATTTTTATTTGTGCATCAAATTTTGAATGTTTTTTTTATCTTTTAAAGAAAAGATTTTTCTCTTCAAAACGGTATATTAAATAAGAGAAATAATTATTTAGACTAGATACCATCGTGAGAAATATTATCTAGAACTACCTTTTAGGATTAGTATTTATTATTTTTCTATTAATATCTTTGAGGAAAATAAGAATAAAAATATTAATTTAATTACCTAATGAGTATAATAAAAAAAAAGGTATGTTTGTTGATATTTTAGTAACAAAATCATATCGATGACATGAAGTTGATGACTTTGTTTATGTTCAAGGTATTTGTCCTGCTATAAATACAGGTGAATACTTTCATATATTTTCAAGTCAATATTTTAACTAAGAGGAAAAGGGAATTTTATCTACAGTAAGCATCATGCCAATCAAATGGTAACGATCATAAATTCACTAGAGTAACATTATTTATAAATTATGATTTGTATTTTTATGTGTATAATTTTGTATTTTTTTGTTTTTAGGATTTTGCACTGGCGGCCAAATGCAGGAACAACAATCAACACTCAAATACTGACAGAAATATCTCAGTGTGTTGAGAGCATTAACGGTATTAAAGATGGAACATGGAAAAATACTCTTAGCTTTTATAAGCCTATACTCAAAGGTATTCCATTACTTAATAAATTACACCACATGTTTGTAAAAATTAACCTTAAGGATAGATCCATATTTTCCTCTAGATTCATTCTAAAGTGAAATTTTTTAAAGTACAACTCCGTTCATGTAAGAGATTTTTAATTTGATTGTTGGGTGATTATTTTTTTAATAGAACAAGCAAATGCAATGGAGTTTCCCCAAAACTATTTGGGGATTTCACTTCAAGAACAGCCCAACAAGTATTATATGCTAATTAGAGAGGAACGGTTGATCGTCGAAGCAGAGTCATCTATTCAGAAGATAATGGAGACGTTGCAGTCTTACAAATTAAGGGTCACACTTAATTTTGAGGTTTACAATATTGAGATTCGATAAATATAATTCTTCTTACTATAGGAGGATGATTAACTTTAATAGCGCTATCCACAATTGTTCTTCAATATTTTGAGAAGATTAAAGAGCTTCCCTACTTTAATATTACTATTCACCTTATAAATAAGTGAAGATAGAACAAATTCTAGGTGATTATAACATACTAAATATAAATTCTTCTAATTGACTTGTCAATCTCTCATAAATTAAGGTTTCGATTCTTATAGAATTGTGTCATCCAGTTGGGTGGTCATTGGGAAACTATACTTTTCCTAACAATAACTCAGTCATTGAACAATTCAAGATTTTTCTGTAATAATAAAAATATTATTTGTTGTTTGTAAAGATTGTATGTTCTCTACCATGATTTGCAGAAGATACTTTTTATACTTAACACTATTTTGCACTGCTTTGGTTTGAGTTTCAAAATTCTAGAAAAGAACTTACAAAGCACTAATTCATAATACTCATTTAAATATTTTAACTTTATAGGGATTTCAGTATCGACTTGGTGACTTTAGGGTACGAGTGGGAAAAGTTGTTCCATATAACTCTGAGAACATGAGAGGAATAATATTGGAGGTATGAAATACTTTTCGATGTTTATTCTCATTTGAACTTGTTATGTGGATAAACCTTCTTGATACATTGATATATCATGATCTATTATGCTTTTTATTATGAATGAAATGAAATTCATTTATTGCGCTTTACCTAAAAAAGTTACATCTTTTGTCCGTTTTAATGCTAAAAGATGGTCAGATAAGCATATTTTTACATGAGACAATGATGGGACTAGTTGAAGGACATTCTTTCCTACTTATTATCACCTTAGACGAAGTAGCTATGAAAAATTTGAAGGTATCATCATGGGATGGATAAAAATTAAGTCAGCATTTGTAGGCAATTCGATTGGCAGGTCCAATCGATTCAGAGCCTCTCGAGCGAAACCAATATTCATGCAAGGATCGGTGATTAACGATTCGTACAAAGTTTTATGGAATATGTTATAACATGCTATAACTTTCTAGTACTTTCTCCACATTGTCATTGCATTGCAATGGTACAACACAAAATATAAGAAGTTTCTATTATGAGTATGTTGTCTTTTCATGATATTTATTTTTTTGTAGATGGAGTATCTATCGATTTCCTCATGGGAAATATCACATCAGATTATGACTGAATTCTTCGAAATATGGAAGGAAGCTCTTGGGAAAAGATCATTACCAGGTCATTTTGTTCACATTGAACCAAATTTTGCAGTGTATGGCCTCTCTGATCAATACACTTCACAACACACGGCTGTACAATATGATATCATCATAACTCAAATGGTAGCGACTGCTATATCATCACAAGGAGTCAGAAATTAGAAGGTTTTATTAATATTTTAAATTAGTTCGTTATGTCCAGAAATGGATTAGGATTATGAACACAGAACATGATGTCGTTAGACAATTGCTTCCTTATGTACTTGAAACTAAAATCAGAATTTCTACAAAAAGAAAGCTTTGAGATACTATGATTTCATATTAGCGTAATCCTTTCTCTTTTAAGTGGGTAATATAGTAGTTAAATTTTTTATTTTCTGCGAGAAAATGTGCTCTTACTTAAATGGTATATAAACTTCTAAGTCTATGCAAGATAAGTACGGATCAAAATATGGAGAGTCAAGCTTTCTTGTTAAATATGGTATATATTTACCTTGAAAATATGGACTACCCGACACCTTTGAAAATTATGGAGAAATGAGAGCAAGCCCATATACATGCTAAAATGATTTTGTTACATTCTAGGTAACACATTTCAACTTTTTGTCACGACCCAAAAATGAATGTGATGACACTTGTCTTATCTTCCCAAGAGAAGTTGTCCTAAAACTCATATAAGAGAGATAGATGCGGATGTAAAACAACAATAAAGGTCTAACACCATATCATAATGTGGAAAATCATAATCTACTTAAACGAAACCCCGAAACATGGTTGTCACATGTCCAAGTCTCTAATATATTAAAATAGAAATGAATAAAAATGCAAGTCTTAGAGTCATTGTTTTTAGATAACAAAGACATAAATAAGGAACAAGAGGGCCAGTTGAGATGACAAGGAACTATACCTCAAGTTCCCATGGTAAAGTCTCTGATGAATAATAGAGAAAGGATAATCATGAAACCCTGAGCTCGTAACCTAAAGAAGCGTAGAAGCAATGAATGAGTATCAAACAACACATTGCTCAATAAGAAAACCTCTAAACACGAAGTAAAGTAATATTGAATACAAATACTCCTAATACTCCAATCAAACCTTAACAAATACAACCTGTCCAAAGTCAGTCCAACCTAACAGTTCACAACTCACATAACACATACCTCAATTACCACACTTCAACAATTATAGATCATCAACATCAACATCCACTTCATCAATGACAAGTTCTAGGAAAAGCACTCACAAGTTCACAAATAGTTAATGATGTGCTATGCAATGAAATGAAATATTTACCAAGTAATATGATGCATATATGTTCTAATGAAATAGACCCATTATCTCTTTGTTTGGGACACATGAGGAGTTGTTAGTCCATGAATATGTCACGGCGTGCAACACATCACTCGAATTGGTACATCCTTTTGGTTCATTATTCTTCCTTAGATCACATGAAACTTGGCATAATCAGTTCTTCATAACCAATTCAAATATGCATGTACAAATTATTATATCCCAATGCCAACAATCAATCATACATAATCACAACATTCCATCAATATGAGATCACATATTCTTTCCAATCATCCATAACACATCACACATTAATATACCATTAGTTTGTTTGTTTATTTCTCCATTTTTATCAGTGAATCATTCAATATGAACAAGTTAAGCACATCATCAAATTTTATTACTCACCGACACATACAATAAGAAAATATGATATTCTATATACTTAATAACGAAGTTCACGTGACTCAATCAATAAAACAATCACTTAAAAAGTACAGATTTCTTGGGTTTCAAAATTAATGCAATCTATTCAAGTAAGTAATCACAATAGGAAATTGAATCTGACAACACTCATATCACGGGAAAATGGGGTCCAATTAACCCAAAACACCCCGTCCAAAAAATGAAGTTTAAATTAGAAAATTTTTACAAAATTGTGGTACCCAAAGAATTTGGAAACCATCGATGAGAATTATTTATAAAATATAGTTGAATCAAGTTGTTCATCATCAATTATCAAAGACCATAAACCTTTTCAAAAACCTTTAAAGTTGGGATCAAAACTAAAGTTTATTAATTAAAATGATGAATTAATTAATGAGTGAATGAGTTAGGGTGTTAAAAATAGTTGCCGAATTGATATATCTTGAAAACTACTTTTGGAATCACCAAAACTGATCTCTCAATATTAAAAAAATGGTGAAATGGGGTTGGAACCCTCATTTTGAGAAAATATTCTGCAAGGTAAAATTTACTGTGCGTGACTGAGATGACCAAAGATTTGTGATCGCAATGAGTTAAAATGTTCAAGTCATTTATATTGAACATTGCAATCATAATTGGAATTCACGCCAACGCGATGGCCAGAAAATCAAGCCTATGTAATCGCAACAGGATACACACGATTGTGATGCACACAAAAAAGGCTCGACGTGATCGCAAGAGACAATAATGTCATCATGATCTACAAATTACATTGGTCGAGATTACAGAAATTGTAAATTCACACACGGCACCAAAATTCCTCATGAACCTTCAAAATTCGTTTAAAACTGTATTACACAAATCAGATACAATACCCAACTATACTCGATATTTTAGACTCAATTGAACCATCAAAATATGAATATGAGATCCCTTGTCACGCCCCGAGCTATCCCCTAGATGCGGACACGGAGCCTAAGACCACAAGTGATCCCAAGCTAACCCTGTTGGCATGATCATGAGCATACTAAAGAATAATAAACTGTTGCGGAAGCTAAATCATACTTAATATGAAAAGATGGGGAATACCTATATGCTAAATCTGAGATATATGAAAAATTATGAGTTTAATACAAAGAAAATATCAACTCAACGCTAAGCTCAAACTAATTATGTCTGAAAATAAGCCTCTAAACTAGACTAGAAATACTGGGACAAGCCCCAGCTAAATCTAGCAATGCTAAAACTAAATGACTGAAGACTGAAATTAAACTCATGATTGTGGTCCTCAGAGAATAAGGACTCACTACTGAATCTACTGAACTGGAGATCAGAAATTGATCTATGCGTGATCTGGATGCTGAGAACCTAAACCTACATCATGAGAAGATGTAGCACACGTATGCGTTAGTACATGAAGGTACTGAGTATGTAGGATAGAGTAAAGCTGAAATAAAATATTACTGAACAAGCACAAAAGAAAGTATAATAATTTGTATATGATATACTCAATTCTGAGCTAACTGGATGCAATGATCAATATATAACATGCTGGAACTGCATACTGAATATACTGATAAATGGTCAATGCAATAGAGTCTGACTGAACTATGGGAGCTACTAATAATCGACAATAAAATCACATGAGCTAAATGTGGAGTCCGATGTATACGCCCCATCGAAAGGACCCAATATACCCTGCCAGAGGTATAAAGGCATGTTGGCGTGAACACTAAACTGATTTCCCACAAAGAGTACTTACAACCTACTTGGCTAGTAGTTCTGGGACTAACTGGGTACGCCGAACCCTAGTCCAATTACGCTACTCCCAATGAATTATGTAATTAACTGATTATGACTGAGTTTCTGTAAATACTAGATAGCTCAAAACTAAATATGCAAACTGAGAATGCAACAATTAATCTGGTAATTATGCATATAAAACTGAGGCATGTATAACTGAAGTAACTGAAATATCTGACCTAGCATGTGTAATTCAAGAACTAAAGAAATACATAGTTAGAGTTCTGAAAGTCATGCGATAAACTAAATAATAACATGATAATATAATTTGGAACATATAACTAATAAATTCATGAAGTTCTGTTGAAGTTCTAGAAACCCAAGGTCTAATCATGATATGGGAATCAAGAATCTGACAGAAAACTATGGACCCAACGGGTTAAATCAACCCACTAGTGAAATCCGACATACTTGGTGATGAAAGTCACGGAAAAATACTTAGATTTCGTGGCTGGAACTGCTGGAAACTTGTGGCATTCTTGAACTACAGTTCTTAAGTTTATTCTCTTTTCTTGCTTCTAATTTTTTAACTTTTGATTAATGATTTTGACTTAGGTAAGTTTTAGTTATGTTTATAGGCTTAAACTTACTAAAATCTAATGATTTAGGGTCAAAATGATGTATCTTAAGATTTAAATAAAGTGGGAAAAGACCAAAAGACCCCTGTGTAAGTTGTTGTTGGACCAAATGACGACCTGGACAGACGTTCCGTCGTTCCATCGATGGTCCGTCGTTTGGGTCCATAGGTTAGGTCTGTTCGGTAGGCCTTTACTAAAATGGGCATAACTTTTTACTCAGAGCTCTTATTTTAGCAATGTTGGCGGCTATGGAAAGCTAATTCAATTATATATTTGTTGATATGTCATGGGACACCTAATTCTTTTTGTGCTAAGAGTGATGATCATTTGAAGTTGACCCTACTGCATTTCCCCCCTAATTGGCTGCTAGTTCCCACCTACGATCAAACCTATGGACTGTGTTCCACTTATGGACTGTGATAGTCACCCATGGTCCTTGTTAGAGAGTGGATGAAGGGGGTCTCGATCAACAGTCACGGACTAAGGACCGCCGTCTGACCTACGGACTGTAGGTCCGTCCGTCGATCAAGACTTAGCGAATTTTTCCTTGACTGAATTTTTGGGAGTCTCTGATCCCATCGATGGTTGTGCAGGACGGACCGTGGGTTAGTCTACGGTCCGTCGATGGTCACGTTGGCTGCACCTGCAGATTTTTCTGAAAAACTGATTTTTGGTCTATTTTGGCTAAGGGGTGTTACATTATCTTCCCCTTGGGAACATTCGTCCTCAAATGAAGACTAAACTAGCTGAAACAGAGGGAGAGAGATGTAAACCCTACTACTAATCACTGAGAACTGAGTTTTTGACTGAATTGAGTTCTAAGAACATGCAAATACGCTGAAAATGCAAGCACAAACTAAGGGAACATGATTCTAAGACTGAATTTACGCATGAATGACTGGAAAACTGAATAGGAACTATTACCTCAAGCTGGAGAGGAACTGGAATGAAAAAGGTGAGGATACTTGGCTTTCATGGCTGCTTCTGCTTCCCAAGTAGCTCCCTCTATGGACTGACTCCTCTACAAAACCTTGACTGAAGCGATTTCTTTGTTTCTCAACCTTCTAACCTAACGGTCAAGAATCTCAACTGGTACATCCTCATAAGAAAGACTATCTTTCACCGCCACACTCTCTAATGGCACTATAGATGCTGGGTCACCCACACACTTCTTCAAGAGTGAGATATGGAATACCGGATGCACTGCTGCTAAGTCTGCTGGTAATTCTAACTCATATGCCACCTTGCCAATCCTTTTTCAAGATCTTGTAAGGGCCTACATATTTAGGACGGAGCTTCCCTTTATTGCCAAATCTCATCACCCCTTTCATAGGTGACACTTTAAGAAAAAACCAATCATCAACTTGGAACTCTAGTTCCGTTCTCCTTACATCTGCATAAGATTTTTGAAGAATCTGGGTTGTCTTAAGTCTATCTCAAATGATTTGCACTTTCTCCATGCATGAAGGACTGAAACTGGCCCTATCAAAGCTGCTTAACCTACTTCAAACCAACCAACAGGAGACTTACATCTACGCCCATACAAAGCTTCATAAGGAGCCATCTGAATGTTGGAATGGTAGCTATTGTTGTAGGCAAACTCAATCAGAGGAAGGTGATTATCCCAACTACCTTTGAAATCAATCACACAAGCTCTCTACATATCCTCTAGGGTCTGAATAGTATGCTCTGCCTGTCCATTCGTCTGAGGATGAAATGTTGTGCTAAGGTTAACTTCAGTACCAAGACCCTTCTGAAATGACTTCCAGCAATGAGAGGTAAACTGAGGACCTCTATCTGAGATGATAGACAAAGGAACCCCATGAAATCTCACAATTTCATTAATGTAAAGCTTGGCATAGTCCTCTGCCGAATCTGTAGTCTTGACCGCCAAAAAGCGAGAAGACTTAGTCATCCTATCAACTATTACCCAAATGAGTCATGTTGTCTGCGAGTACGAGGTAACCGTGTGATAAAATCCATATTGATCACTTCCCACTTCCAAGTAGGAATGTTGATCTGTTGAGTCATAACCCCTGGTTTCTGATGTTCTACCTTGACATGCTGACAATTGGGGCACTTACTCACAAAATCTGCTATATCCCTCTTCATGCCATTCCACCAATAGACTTCTCGCAGATCGCGGTACATCTTAGTGGCACCTGGGTGAATAGAATATCTGGAGTTATGGGCTTCTGCAAGAATATGTTGTCTCAACTCGCCCACATCAGTAACACACAAGCTACCTTGGTATCGAAGTACACCATCTCCCCCTTGGTAGAAAACCTCCACTCTCTGATTGTGGACTGCACCTTTTAGTTCAAGCAAGATTGGATCACTGTATTTCTTTCCCTTAACCTCCACTACCAAAGATGATTCTGCCCCATTCTGAACTGTTACACCATTGTCTGATATGCTCATAAAGAGAACTCCCAAGCGAGCAAGCCTGTGAACATCCTTCACTAGCTCCTTTATTTCTTCCTCAACATGGGCTACACTACCCATAGATAGTCTACTTATAGAGTCTTCTACTACATTTGCCTTACCAGAATAATAATTCACACTCATATCATAATCCTTAAGGAACTCAAGCCATCTCCTATGGCGAAGATTCAACTCTTTCTGGATGAACACATACTGAAGACTCTTATGGTCAGTGAACACATATACATGAACACCAAACAAGTAGTGTCTCCAGATGTTGAGTGCAAACACCAGTACTGCAAGCTCGAGGTCATGAGTTGGATAGTTCTTCTCATGCACCTTAAGTTGACTAGAAGCATAAGTTATAACCTTATCTCGCTGCATCAATACACAACCAAATCCAACTCTGGATGCGTCGCAATAGATCACATAACCATCTGACCTCTCTAGTAGAGTCAAAATAGGAGCTGTAGTAAATCTAGTTTTCTACTGTGCAAACCTTTTCTCACAATCATCTGACCATTGAAACTTGACCATCTTCTGCGTCAACCTAGTCAATGGTGAGGCTTTGGATGAAAATTCTTCCACAAACCTTCTGTAATAACCCGCTAGACCTATGAAACTTCTGATAGCTGTAGCAGAGGTAGGTCTGGGCCATTGTTTCATTGCTTCTATCTTCTGTGAATCCACTCGGACCCCTTTGCTAGATACAGTGTGACCAAGGAAAGCAACAGATTGCAACCAGAACTCACATTTGCTAAACTTGGAGAGTAACAGGCGATCTTTGAGAGTCTGCAAAATAACTCTCAAATGTCTTTCATGTTCTTTCTCATTCCTAGAGTAAATGAGGATATCATCAATGAAGACGATAATGAACAAGTCCAAATACTATTTGAACACTTTGTTCATCAAATCCATGAAAGATGCACGAGCATTGGTTAGTCCAAACGACATAACTATAAATTCATAATGACCATATCGAGTTCTGAAGGCTATTTTCGGAATGTCACTATCTCTGACTCTGAGCTGATGATAACCCGATCTGAGGTCTATCTTTGAGAAATGACTAGCACCCTAAAGTTGGTCAAACAAGTCATCAATCATGGGGATGGGGTACTTATTCTTGATTGTGACCTTGTTCAACTGTCTATAGTCAATACACATTCTGAGAGAACCATCTTTCTTCTTTACGAACAACACTGGTTCACCCTATGGTGAGATGCTAGGTCTCATGAAACCATTATCTAGAAGGTCTTTCAACTGCTCTTTCTATTCCTTAAGCTCTGATGGAGATATTCTGTAAGGAGGAATAGAAATAGGATGGGTATCTGGAAGGAGATTAATTCCAAAGTCGATTTCCCTTTTTGCAGGGACTCCGGGAAGATCTTCTCGAAACACTTATGGAAATTCACTAACTACTGGAACTGAATCAAGAGTTGGGGTTTTAGAGCTAGAATCCTTAAACCGAACTAGATTATAGAGATAACCCTTAGAGATCATCTTTCTCGCCTTAAGATAAGAAATAAATCGACCCATAGGCGCTAAGCTACTACCCTTCCATTCTAAGATTGGTTCTTCTGGAAACTGGAAACAAACAATCCTAGTTCTACAATCGGCTGAGGCATAACATAAATGTAACCAATACATGCCTAGAACGACATCGAAGTCTACCATTTCTAACTCTACTAGATCTGCTGAGGTGAATTTCTAAGAGACTGTGACAGGGCAATTTTTGTATACCCGTCTAGCTATAACTGGGTCACCGACTGGAGTAGAGACTGAGAAAGGTTCTGAGAGAGTTTATGGATTGACATTGAATTGGACTTCTATGTAAGGAGTTACAAAAGAAAGAGTAGCCCCTGGATCTAACAATGCATAGACATCAAGGTCAAAGACTTGTAATGTACCAGTGACTACATCAGGAGAACCTTCATGATCCTGGCGAGCCTGAAGAGCATACAACCTATTTTGGATCTGACCGCCACCTGTACCAGATGAGTTACCCTGCTGAGTCGGGCAATTTGCTAGTGTTGATGAAGTTGTAGACTGAGCTCTACCATTTCCAACTACTTGACCCTGTCTCGAAGGACAATCCCTCAACCTGTGACCAGACTGACCGCACCCAAAACATCATTCTTTTACTGCAAGACACTCGCCCGGATGGTTCTTAACACACTTAGGGCAAGCGGGGTAAGTCTTGGTGCCTGAAACATTTCCCTGAGACTTGGAGCCTGGTGGTCTAACCTTTTGGTCAAACCTGTTCTTGGAGGATGGAACACTAGCTGATGAAGGGGCTGGAAATGGGAACTTCTGCTGACTCTGCGAGCGATTTCCACCACCCGATTTCTGCTAAGAATAGTCATAGTTCCCAGTCCTAGCCTTCTTATTCTCTTTGGCCTGTTCTCTAAGCTTATCACCCTCAACCTGCTGAGCATGCGTCATAAGCCTAGAGATGTTCATATCTCCCAGTAACATAGCATTTCTGCACTCTGTTTTCACCAAATCCGACACTCCATACAATAACTAACTCATGTATGCCCTGGAGTTAGAAACCATGTTAGGAGCATGCCTAGATAGTTGGTTAAACTTCAGCCCATACTCTTGGACTGTCATGTTTCCCTGCCTCAAGTTCATGAATTTTTGAGCCTTTGCTTCTCTTAACTCTATTGGGAAAAACATGTAGAGAAAAGTCTCACTAAAGCAATACCAAGTGATAGGAGCTGCATTTGCACCCCTATTTTCTTTCCACTGAGTGTATCAGATATGAGCAACATCCTTCAACTGTTATGATGCCAACTCAACCCGATCATTTCCAGTGACTTTCATTACCTCAAAGATCTTCTTTATCTAATCCAAGAAATTTTGAGGATCCTCATTAGTCTGTGATCCTAAGAACTCAGCCGGATTCATCCTAACAAAGTCACGGACCCTTGCTGCTGTTGATCCACCATTTTCATTCAAAAGAGCATGAACCCGATTGTTCTGGTTGGTCATACTCGGAGCCAACATCTGTATGGCATTCCTGAACTCAACATTGGATACTTCTTGATCTGGGACTGGAGGAGCTGCGTTTGCATTCCTGGCATTCGCATTCCTAGCGTTATCTATACGAGAAAGCATGATCTGAAACGTAGAACGTCAAGTTAGAATGGGATTAGATCATACCTTACGCACGATAAGAGTAACATCAAAGTGAAGTTTTTCTAAAACACTTCATAGACTCCTCTCATTAGATGTGGTGCACTTTAAACCCATGAAAAAAACTCTACTTAGTGCGGCTTTTCAAACATCCTAGGACTCTTGAACCTAGTGCTCTGATACCAAGTTTTGTCACACCCCGAGCTACCCCCGAGACGTGGACACGGAACCTAGAACCACAAGTGATCCCAAGCTAACCCTGCTGGCATGATCATGAGCATACTAAAGAATAATAAACTGTTGTGGAAGCTAAATCATACTTAAAATGAAAAGATGGGAATATCCATATGCTAAATCTGAGATATATGGAAAATGATGAGTTTAATACAAAGAAAATATCACCTCATTGCTAAGCTGAAACTAACTATGTCTGAAATAAGCCTCTAACCTGGACTAGAAATACTGGGACAAGCCCCAACTAAATCTAGCAAAACTGAAACTAAATGAGTGAAGACTGAAATTAAACTCATGATTGTTGTCTTCGGAGAATGAGGACTCACCACTAAATCTGCTGAACTAGAGATCGGAAATCGATCTATGCGTCATCTCGATGCTGAGAACTTGAACCTACATCAGAGAAGATGTAGCGCACGTATGCGTCAGTACTTGAAGGTACTGAGCATGTACGATAGAATAAAGCTAAAATAAAATATTACTAAACAAACAAAGAAGCAAGTATAATAATTTGTACATGATATACTGAATTCTGAGTTAACTGGATGCAATGAAAAATTTATAACATGCTGGAACTGAGTACTGAATATACTGATAAATGGTCAATGCAATAGAGTCTGACTGAACATTGGGAGATACTAATAACTGACAATAAAACCACATGAGCTAAATGTGGAGTCTGATGTATACGCCCCATCGAGAGGACCCAATATACCCTGCCATAGGTATAGAGGCATGCTGGCGTGATCACTAAACTGATTGCCCACAGAGGAGACTCACAACCTACTTGGCTAGTAGTTTTGGGACTAATTGGGTACGCTAAACCCTAGTCCAACTCGGTATTCGCTACTCCGAATGAATTATGTAATTAACTGATTATGCCTGAGTTTCTGTAAATACTGGATAGCTCAAAACTAAACATGCAAACTAAGAATGCAACAATTAATCTGGTAATTATGTATTTATAACTGAGGCATGTATATCTGAAGTAACTAAAATATCTGACCTAGCATGTGTAATTCAAGAACTAAAGAAATACATAGCTAGGGTTCTGAAATTCATGCGATAAACTGAATAATAACATGATAATCTGATTTGGAACATATAACTAATAAATTAATGAAGTTCTGTTGAAGTTCTAGAAACCCTAGGTCTAATCATGATATGGGAATCAAGAATCTAACTGAAAACTAGGGACCCAATGGGTGAAATAAACCCACTAGTGAAATCCCACAAACCTGGTGATGAAATCCACGGAAAAATACTTAGCTTTCGTGGCTGAAACTGCTGGAAACTTGTTGTGTTCTTGAACTAAGGTTCTTTAGCTTTTTCTCTTTTCTTGCTTTTAATTTTCTAACTTTTTATTAAAGATTTTGACTTAGGTAAGTTCTAATTATGTTTCTAGGCTTAAACTGACTAAAATCTGATGATTTAGGGTCAAAACGACGTATCTTAAGATTTAAATGAAGTGGGAAAAGACCAAAAGACCCCTAGGTAAGTTGTTGTTGGACCAAACGACGACCTGGACAGATGGTCTGTCGTTTGGGTCCGTAGGTTGGGTCTGTTAGACTGGCCTTTACTAAAACGGGTATAACTCCTTACTCGGAGCTCTTATTTTAGCAAAATTGGTTTCTATGGAAAGCTAATTCAATTATTTATATGTTGATATGTCATGGGACAACTAATTAATATTGTTCTAAGAGTTATGATCATTTGAAGTTTACCCTACTGCATTTCCCCCTAACATGCTGCTAGTTCCCACCTACGGTCAAACCTACGGACCATGGTTCCACTTACGAAATGTGCTGGTCACCCATGGTCCTTGTAAGAGAGTGGCTGAAGGGGGTCTGGATCGACGGTTACGGTCTACGGACCGTAGGTCCGGCCGTCGATCAAGACTTAGCCAATTTTTCCCCGGATGAGTTTTTGGGAGTCTCTGATCCAATCGAAGGTTGTGCAAGACAGACTCTGGGTCACGCTACGGCCAGTCGATGGTCACGTCGGTTGCACCTATAGATTTTTCAGAATTGGTTTCTAGTTTCTTGTTGTGTTGTGAATCTCTTGACTATGTGAAATTGATGTTTCTTCTAGATAATGTGTTTTATGGTTTGGTTATGTGCTGCTAGTTGAGTCTTTAATCTTGGAAGTATTCGGAGAGTGGCAAGTGTCATTCGAGGACGAATGTTGTCCAAGTGGGGGAGATTGTAAGACCTCGAAAATGACTTAGGTTAACTAGAGCATAACATGTTGGTAATGGTGGTATAAGGTCCTAATGTGGTCTATTATATGGTATAGATCAGTAGCTAAGAGTTTAGGTGCACTGGAAGTCAAACGTCAAAGGACGACTAAGACGTTCGACAACTAAATCACCGATGTGCCTCGTATGTGGTTCTATATGTTTATGTGTGATTCATGAGGTTAGAAGGTCCTTAATTGAGTTATTATAGCATATATAGGCAGTGTGTCTAGTTTCCTGAAGTTTGGAGGTCAAACGTCCAAGAACGTTCATGAAGTTCGATAGATGTGCCTTGAAATGACCTTGTTTGTCTAGGCATGTTTCGTCAAGTTTAATGTGTTAATGTTTGATGAAATTCATGTGAGAGGTGTTAAACTTGTATACGGTCATGTGTGGTTTGGAAACGTCTGGGAAAACATCACCAAGGACCAACCAAGGGTCCTTGAGGAAGGACCCAAACTTTATATCAAGACTGTCCCAGACAACCCCAAACGACAGAGACATCGACAGATCGTCGGCATATCGACGCCCCGTCAATGGGTTTAATCAGTGAAGACTTGGTCTTGGGTGATAAGGGTACCTTGACAAGTCTCTGACCCAACCAACGTAAGGACAGGACGGTTCCTTTGTGGACAAATGGTCCGTCGACTGTCCAACCGTCGATGGGCCTATTCCTGCGTGCAGTTTCACTGCCAAGTTAGGGGTGACATTCTAATTTTACCCCACTTATAAATGGAAGGTTTGGCGTTTCTTTAAGAACTTTTGGGTATTTTAAACATGTATATAAGTGTTTAACACTTAGGAGATTTTATTCTTCCCAAAACAAAACCCCAAAATCCCTTAAGAATTCTCAAAGACTCCATTGAAGTTCAAAATCAAGGAAGAGCTTGGTGTGACGAATTGAGTGGAGATTCTTCATCAAATTGAAGAATTAGATTCATTGAGGTATGGTTTTTGATCCTTGAAACTCGTTTCATCAAGGAGCCCAACTTTCAAAGATGTTTTCCAAAGTTTTTAAAGATGAATTGTCCAATTTCATGATTCCACCATGGGTTCTTGCATTAATGGTTTTCAAACGTCTATTATGGATTATATTGATGTTGTATTGATGATTTTAACCTAATACCTATGAACCCATGTAATTAATGAACCCTAGTTTTTGACTACTTTATGGGTTACTTGATATTGGTCTAATGTTTATGAATTCATGTGTAGTTTCTTATGGGCTTTCTAATGGTGTAAGAATTATATTTAATTGATGTTTAATTGGTATTAGATTATTGAATCTATATTGAATTGGTTTAGATTTTATTGATTATTATAGTTTATATATTGAATTGATGTTCATGGCCATGGGTAAGGGCCTTATGAGGTTGAATTGGATTATTCGGTATTGGCTTGAAGTGTTGAGGATGAAGAGTTTGTATGCTGCCTATTTCTTCTTACTTAATGTTATTTTAGATTTCAATTATGTTGTGATTGGTTTGGTCCACCTTTGGTGGCAGTGTTATGTGAATTGATGTGGCCTTGTCCGCGTTATTTTTGAGTATATTAATGATCATGGCCTTGTCGGCACTACTTGAAGTTATATGGATATTTGTGTAGTTGATTTGGTGGCGTATGGTCATATCTACTTATATGTCAAAGTATGTGTTAAACTATTGATACTAATTAGGTAATCATGTTATGCTATGACTATGTGTTAAGTCTGTAGTCTTAGAGTTGATACATGGTTGTTCATAACTTGGATATATGAGTCTATAATGGTTATATTAATGATGTTAAGGTAATGAATAGGTTGAGTAGATGATTTTAAGGGTCATTCCTAAGTGTGTAAAGAAAGATAGGCTATATGTGTTAAATGGAAGTATGTTGTCTCTTGTTTAGGTAGACTTGTGTCCCTTACTTGATGCTTATGTGAATATGTGATGTCTTGACTTAGGAACCTAAAGTTTCTTAGTATTGAATAAATGAATATATGTGAGACCTTGAATGATGATAAGAGGGTCCTTTATGTGCAACCTTGAACCAAGTGGTAAGGTTATGAAACTTGAAGTCAAAAGCCATGACGGTATCCTTCATGTAATGTGTGATGGACTTAAGGTTGATTGGATGGAACGGCATCACATCAATCCTTAGGAAATTCATGATGAGCTTCTTGTCGCCATAGTGAGATAGCCCTAATGGACCTTGCTTTGGTAGGGTAAGTGTAATTAGGTCATGAACAAGATATGAGACCCATTTGTATGAACCTTAGTGTGACTTAATCTATGAGAACTAAGGCTAGCACCGAGTGAGTATGGTAAGGGAAGTAGTTCTAGTTAAGCATGAGACTAGAATACAAAGAAACCCTTCATATTTCCTTAACCATGTGCCTACATGGGATGTGTCTAAGTTATACCATTGGCAAGTAGAACAACCTCAGCGGAGTAGGATAGAACTCGGATTCCATGCTTTGCTACCATGGTCTATGTCGGTTATTTCCTATTCTCATCATATGGGATACATATTAGCATTAGAGAAGTTCTATGAGGTTTAGGTGGTGGTATGGGACACTATCTTGACATTGCACAATAGGCTTTGAAGATGATAGTAAGAATCCCTAGGTCTTGTGCAAGACCATTACTTGAATGTCCTTTATGTGATGTATGTCTCTTAAAATGAACTAATGAACTAATGACTCATGTTAGAAAGTATGTAAATGAATAAGTACCTAATCTAAAGTAACTTAAGGATTCCTTAGCTAAAGGGTGAAGAGGGCATATGGGATGATCTGTTTATATCTTATCTTTGGAAGTCTTGAGAATGACTCTAGTTAGGGAAGATGTTTGGTGTTCTAGACATAATCTAAGCCTTAGGTAGTCTTATGGACTATTTAGGTAATCATGAAGAGGTCAATCATGGACGTTATCTTCTTGATTTACTTAAGTAGGTCTTTTTATAGCCTTTGGAAGGAGAGTGTCCTATCATCTATGTATTGGTGTGTTTAGTGAGAATGATTCTATCCTAGGGAGTCTATTAGATCTCTTGAGTGTGTGTCTAAGGGATTGTCTGGGCGGTTGCTTCACAACTCACTCAAGTGAGACTTAGAATTCACCTTTGGTATAAGAATCTTACATCTATGTTTCTGATGCTTGTAAGTGTGTATGTGACTCATTATAGGTAATCTTGAGGGTCGTTTAGGCACATCTAGAGAGCGTGTATGGGAGGTATCTCTTTGTGTGACTTAAGTGAATCTTAGAATGACTTTAGTGAGAAGACTACATGCTAAAAAGTGATAAAAAGGGGGGAAATGGACTTCACTGTAACAGTAAAGGGACTTCACTGAACAATGATTTAGGTCACTGTTGAGTGTCTCCTAATGTAACAACCCTAAAAAAATGAATAAGCTAAATGTTTAAAGTGTCAAGAATGCTTGCGATTAGACCAAGGTTCACACGGATTGATACGCGTAGAACCAGACCTCAAAACCCTTACTACGACCAAGCCAACTAACTTGGGGAGTTAGTTGAGCTTGGAAAGGTTGTAACCAACCAAGTACGGCTCTCGAAAATGAAGATTTAATCGAAGGAGTCTTTACCGGACTTAAAAAGAAGAAATTTTAAGTTTTGAGGGTCTAAGGGTAAAATAGTCTTTTACCAGGCTAGGGGTAATATCGTAATTACCCTAAATATATAATTAATTAATTATTTAATAAAGTGGAGGGGCAATTTGGGGAGAGAGAGCCGAAATTGGTCTCTTGAAATGAAGTCTTGCTCCACCCGGGTTCGAACATAGGTGGGAGCAAGGATTTAATATGATTTTTATTATTATTGGTGAATTAATTTAATAAATTTATAATTAATGGCTGATGTAAATAGGAAATTCAGATCTTATTATTATTTATTATTTATTTACTTATTAATTAATGTTTTTTTTAAATTGACTAAGTCTTGCCAACTATCCTAGTTTTAAGATGCACTATCTCACACTATCTCTCTCCCTCAAGCCTAAATCTCTCTCTCTCTATCATCCAAATTATTTTTCTTGGCTGAAAAAACAGAAGATAAAAACATTAGAAAGCAATCAAAAGTTCTCTAAACTCAAAGAACTTACAAAAAAAAAATATACAAGCAAGCAAGCTAACTTAAGAAACGAAAACTTTGCATCATCTTCTCGACGGGTTTGTGTTGAAGGTTTAGGGGAGGAGTTTGACAGCACTTGGAAGGTGTGGAAAGCTACAACAAAGTATGGGTTTTCTCTCTTGGAATCCTTTCTCCAAGAGTAATTTCTTTCTACAAAAGTCGACATATGAAACTAGGGTTGTCCCCTTGAATGTTGAACTCCTTGTCCCTAGTCTCCTTCTGATTCCAATCTAAATTAGTTTAGAAATCATGTTGTTGGTATGGTTGCTGGTAGCTAAGTGTAAAATATGATGTTCCTTGTGATTTTATGTTTGGAAATAGCAAGCATGTTAAATGATGTCAACCGAAAATGATGTGGTGCAATGTGTAAAATGTTTGTTGTTGTTCTCCGTTTTGAAGTCTTAAAATGGCTTGTTTAATGATTGGAATTATTGTGCATAAGGTGTGTAAATTGTGATGTTAAATGAAGTGTAAGGTGGCTGATCATAAGTGGAAAAATCTAAGCTTAAACAACAATGAATCTACACCTAAGAATGTATTAAACGAATCGTGAAAGTACCTCAAAACGAACGTATGAATGTTGTTAAATAAAGGCTAGAAAATTTAATAAAATTTCCAGCACTTGGTGATAGAATTTTCGGCCAGAATACTTAAGGTTGAGAGGTATAAAAATATATTTAAAATATGTGAGGTCAGTGGGGATTGAACCCAAGACCTCACTACATGAAAGCTGGAAAAAAAAAAGAGAGGTGTGGGATTCGAACCCACAACCTCTCGGCCAAACAAGAGAGTAAGAGAGGAATTTTAAATTAATAAAAATAAATGTGGAGAGTGGGGATTGAACCCACAACCTCTTGAATGGATGAGAGAGTTAGGAGAAAAATAAAGGAGAAAAATAAATGTGGAGAGTGGGGATTGAACCCACAACCTCTTGTATGGATGAGAGAGTTAGGAGAAAATAAAAGAGAAAAATAAATGTGGAGAGTGGGGATTGAACCCACAACCTCTTGAATGGATGAGAGAGTTAGGAGAAAAATAAAGGAGAAAAATAAATGTGGAGAGTGGGGATTGAACCCACAACCTCTTGAATGGATGAGAGAGTTAGGAGAAAAATAAAGGAGAAAAATAAAGGAGAAAAATAAATGTGGAGAGTGGGGATTGAACCCACAACCTTTTGAATAGATGAGAGAGTTAGGAGAAAAAAATAAAGGATAAAATAAATGTGGAGAGTGGGGATTGAACCCACAACCGCTTGGATAGGTGAGAAAGTTAAGAGATAAATTAAAAGAAAAATAATGAGCTTGTGGGGGATTGAACCTACAACCTCCTTGCCTTAAAACGAAAAAGGAGAGGAGAACAAGAAAGAAATATAATGGGGTTGATGGGAATCGAACTAGGGTCTCCCAAATCTGAAAAAGGCAATTACCAAGTTTAAAATAAGATTAAGTGTTATCCAAGGGATTCGAAATTGGTTTCCCTTGCCCAATTCTGTATTGACACATAAGTCACACGTAAGTAAATATTTAATGAATGCTGCCTCTAAAGATCGAAATCAATATCTTGGCATATCTACAAGATGCATAAGTCTTGTTCCACATAATCTTGGGTAAACATGAATCACTTAGAGAAACTATGAATGAAGCCTCATGGCTTGTATGTATAGACACATAAGTCTAACATACATTCAAAAGTAAGTGAACCTAAGATGTATGAAATGAGATGATGAACCCTAGAAGGGTTAAGTATGAGTTTAAGATACACTAAATGGCCAAGTGCATTGGCATATGATGAGATAACAATGAAATGATGAAATGAACAATAAAAAAAAATGAAACCCTAGAAGGATTAAGTAAGGGTGTGAAACACACCAAATGGCCAAGTGCATTGGCATATGTTGAAATGAACATTTACGTAATAAGAGGTGAATAACTATGAAAAGCAAAGGTGTTAATGATGATGAATGTGGTGACAACATGATATGAGGCTAATGTAAATGATTTGAGCAATCTCAAATGAGCCTAAGTAAATGTTACCAATACGTACTCACCTATAAGAGTGTAAGATAATGAAGAGACTAGTCTCTATGAACACTCTAATGAGAGTATTGAGCTTAACACACTCAATACGAATGATGAGATGACAAATCATGTAATGAGATATGATGTCCTCATACTAGAAGCCAGCTTCCATGACGTATGCAATGAATGTAATGGAACTTTATACGAAGCACCGATAGACTAGCTATGAGCGGTGATGCCTTCTTTCGGGAAGGGCGGAGGTTCACGTAACTCTCATGAGATGAGACTGTCCGGCATGCCGGGTATGGGTCTCCTTATATCTCCTAGTCTTCGAACCTATACTGCCAATATAGGGATCTGGCGGGGTTAAATTCCCATGTACGCTAGCATGTTTTTGGGACACTTTGGCCGGTGATTCCACCTATTTTCGGTGTGGGGGAGACACTGGATTTCATGATGCTCACATGATCTATGTCGGTTAAAGTTAAAGTTCCCAATGAATGAATGAGGCCAGCCTCAAATGAAGCACATAATGAAATGAATGATACCAAAGGTGTTAGAATAGGATAATCAAAAGGTGAGTTAGATTCAAGTAATGACATTAGGTCATTCTTGGTCATTGCACAACAAACCTAATGAATGTCTTAAACTACATCCTAGGTACAGCTGGTGTTTACACTGGCCTATGAACGAAATGAAATGGAGTATGTATGAATGAACAAAGCAGACTCTGTGTTTGCTAATGAAGACTCTTTAGTTGAGGTCCCATCTATTGAGCCCTCATTTTGGAAAGTCTTAATGTTAATTCCATGATTCCGAGGTCTCATGGCATATGAATGAATGATATTAAAGGAGTTATGTGCTACATACAAAGTGTGTTGTAAGCTATATGATATGTGCTACGTGTAAATGTTATGTGCTGTTTGCAAATGTCAAAAGTATGATGATGTATGTTATTCTCATGGCATAAGCTTCCTATTCCAAATCTGTAAAGCTCACTGACTTTCCTAATACAAATTTGGAAAGCTCATTGACTTTCCTAATTCAAATTTGGGAACCTCCTAATCTCAATTTGGCAAGTCCACGGACTTGACTTCCAAAAATCATGTCGTTAGGAAAGAGCTATTCTTTCTCATGCATGTCCTTGGTGTGTGCTTGCATATACCCATACTTAGTACAAGTGTGTACTAACCCTATACATCTATACTATTTTAGGTGCAGGCACAGGTGGACGATAGAGCTACAGGATCATTGTTGCAGCTATCCGGACATCAGCATTCATCTGGAGTTTGGTAGGTCCTCATACTTTCGAGGATGCTACTGTTTTACATTCTAGCTTAGTTTTAGAGTTGAGCTAGTGGAGCATGTCCCACTAGCGTTTCTTTCTTGTTTTTATTCGGACCTTGCGTTGGTGCCATTTTGGCAATTATACATTTAATACTTATTGATCTATTCCTTCCAGTTGCTTATCTCTTAATGTTAGATGGTTGATGGTGAACTATTATAAAAATGTTATGAATGTTTAACAAATATGTTAGGAGCAAAAAGTTTCAAATTTTCCCCTAAAATTAACCTAAGTGAAGTATGAATAATGTAAGTAGGCTTGTCTGCGACCTCTGAGAGGTCAACGACGCCGGTCTCGTCTGGGGTTTAGATTCCAGTCGTGACAAAGTTGGTATCAGAGCACTAGGTTAAATTCTGAGAATAATGAGTTCACATCAACCACATTGAGTAGTTTCTAAGTCATGGTAGTGAAGTGCACCACTATCTTGAGTTAGAGACTGCATGATGCGTAGGAAAATTTCCCTTCTTCTAATCTTATCGTGCTTTTCCTAATGTCTTAGTTCTTAATGTTATGAGCGTGTCTAACATCAACCCCTGTTGTTTTTCAGAGAATGAACCCTAGGAGGGCTATTGGTCAGATAAGGAGGGGGGCAGCTGCTGGGGGCAATCGAGTTCCACCCCAGGCCCCAGCTAAAGGAGTGGCCATGCCGGTTAACCCAGCTGGGTTGACCAATGCTGAGGTGAGGGAATCTTTGGCCCAGATGGCACAGGCCATCACGATGCAGGCTCAGGCTATGACTGCCCAAGTCAACCGGCAGGATGTTCATAGGGAGAACTCACCGGTTCGCAGCATGGCTGACTGACTGCGAGATTTCATGAGTATGAACCCTTCCATATTCACAGGGGCTAAGACATCGGAGGATCCTCAAGAGTTTGTAGATGAGGTGCATAAGATCCTGAGTGGCTATGGGGGCTACTGATATTAAGAAGGCTGAGCTGGCTTCCTATCAGCTCAAGGATGTTGCACAGACTTGGTGCAAGATGTGGCAAGATAGTCGTGTCTTAGGTGGAGTGCCAGTCACTTGGGAGCTGTTCAAGACAGCATTTCTGGAGAGGTTCTTTCCCAGAGAGATGAGGGAATCCAAGGTTGAATAGTTCATCAACCTTAAACAAGGATCCATGATAGTCAGGGAGTATTCCCTGAAGTTTGTTAAGCTATCCAGGTATATTACTTTCCTTAGTATTTAATAGAAAGATTGAGGAGAGTACTGAGGATTGTTGAATTATCCAGGTATGCTACTTCCCTGGTTTCGAACAGCAGGGATGAAATGAGTAGGTTCCTCACAGGAATCAATAGAGACCTAGAGGAGGAATGTCGGTCTGCGATGCTCCATGATAATATGGACCTTTCCAGGTTGATGGTACATGTACAACAGGTGGAGGAGAGCCGTAGAAAGAGGGGTATTCGTGATGTTGGGAGGCCTAGGCCTCACGATCAGGCAGGTCCCAGCCACGGAGGCCACAGAAACAACTTTGGCGTCCGTGAGCAGCCAAGGTTTAAGAAGGGACTCTCCCACCAAAGGGAGTCAAGTTCATCAAGTGGTCTCTATGATAGGGATTCCGAGTCCAGAGATAAGAGAAACAAGGAAGTATATACACCAAAGAAAAGGCAACCTTGCAGGAAGTGTGGCAGACAACATGGAGGAGAGTGTATGATTGGCTCTAACGCTTGTTACAGTTGTGAAAAACCGACACATGGTGAAGGATTGTCCGAATAGAGAAAGTCAAGAACAATGGAAGGAGAGAGTTCAGACTAATGGCCCAAATGAAGAGGCTCCAAGGAGGCAACGATTCTTCGCATTCAAGTCTAGGGGTGCAGGGGAAGGCACTTCTGATGAAGCCTTGGGTACGTAGCCTTAATTAGCCTTTTATATATTTGATTGTGTATGATGTTTATGCCCTAGTATGAGGTTAATATGTTTGAAGTCATCATGTTGGTTGCTGATTTATATGACTTTTATGTTGACTTATGTTGTATGATTTGATGAGACTAGTTTAGGGAAGAATTCGTTAGTCTATTAATGTGAAGCTAATAGTAGGTTTCAAGGATGTGTACCATTATGTTAAGATGTGAATCAGATATTCACCCATGGAAGTATTGAAGTACCTACGTATGTGTACGTTCTATAGATGACATACTTATTGTTAGTAAAGAGTAGTGTCATTCGGGTACGAATGTTCCTAAGGGGGGGATAATGTAACAACCCTAAAAAAATGAATAAGCTAAATGTTTAAGGTGTCAAGAATGCTTGCGATTAGACCAAGGTTCACACGGATTGATACGCGTAGAACCAGACCTCAGAACCCTTACTACAACCAAGCCAACTAACTTGGGGAGTTAGTTGAGCTTGGAAAGGTTGTAACCAACCAAGTACGGCTCTCGAAAATGAAGATTTAATCGAAGGAGTCTTTACCGGACTTAAAAAGAAGAAATTTTAAGTTTTGAGGGTCTAAGGGTAAAATGGTCTTTTACTAGGCTAGGGGTAATATCGTAATTACCCTAAATATATAATTAATTAATTATTTAATAAAGTGGATGGGTACTTTGGGGAGAGAGAGCCGAAATTGGTCTCTTGAAATGAAGTCTTGCTCCACCCGGGTTCGAACCTAGGTGGGAGCAAGGATTTAATATGATTTTTATTATTATTGGTGAATTAATTTAATAAATTTATAATTAATGGCTGATGTAAAAAGGAAAATCAGATCTTATTATTATTTATTATTTATTTACTTATTAATTAATGTTTTTTTTAAATTGACTAAGTCTTGCCAACTATCCTAGTTTTAAGATGCACTATCTCACACTATCTCTCTCCCTCAAGCCTAAATCTCTCTCTCTCTCTCATCCAAATTATTTTTCTTGTCTGAAAAAACAGAAGATAAAAACATTAGAAAGCAATCAAAAGTTTTCTAAACTCAAAGAACTTACAAAAAAAATTATACAAGCAAGCAAGCTAACTTAAGAAACGAAAACTTTGCATCATGTTCTCGACGGGTTTGTGTTGAAGGTTTAGGGGAGGAGTTTGGCAGCACTTGGAAGGTGTGGAAAGCAACAACAAGGTATGGGTTTTATCTCTTGGAATCCTTTCTCCAAGAGGAATTTCTTTCTACAAAAGTCGACATATGAAACTAGGGCTGTCCCCTTGAATGTTGAACTCCTTGTCCCTAGTCTCCTTCTGATTCCAATCTAAATTAGTTTAGAAATCATGTTGTTGGTATGGTTGCTGGTATCTAAGTGTAAAATATGATGTTCCTTGTGATTTTATGTTTGGAAATAGCAAGCATGTTCAATGATGTCAACCGAAAATGATGTGGTGTAATGTGTAAAATGTTTGTTGTTGTTCTCTGTTTTGAAGTCTTAAAATGGCTTGTTTGATGATTGGAATTATTGTGCATAAGGTGTGTAAATTGTGATGTTAAATGAAGTGTAAGGTTGCTGATCATAAGTGGAAAAATCTAAGCTTAAACAACAATGAATCTACACCTAAGAATGTATTAAACGAATCGTGAAAGTACCTCAAAACGAACGTATGAATGTTGTTAAATAAAGGCTAGAAAATTTAATAAAATTTCCAGCACTTGGTAATGGAATTTTCGGCCAGAATACTTAAGGTTGAGAGGTATAAAAATATATTTAAAATATGTGAGGTCAGTGGGGATTGAACCCAAGACCTCACTACATGAAAGCTGGAAACAAAAATGAGAGGTGTGGGATTCGAACCCACAACCTCTCGGCCAAACAATAGAGTAAGAGAGGAATTTTAAATTAATAAAAATAAATGTGGAGAGTGGGGATTGAACCCACAACCTCTTGAATGGATGAGAGAGTTAGGAGAAAAATAAAGGAGAAAAATAAATGTGGAGAGTGGGGATTGAACCCACAACCTCTTGAATGGATGAGAGAGTTAGGAGAAAAATAAAGGAGAAAAATAAATTTGGAGAGTGGGGATTGAACCCACAACCTCTTGAATGGATGAGAGAGTTAGGAGAAAAATAAAGGAGAAAAATAAATGTGGAGAGTGGGGATTGAACCCATAACCTCTTGAATGGATGAGAGAGTTAGGAGAAAAATAAATGTGGAGAGTGGGGATTGAACCCACAACCTTTTGAATAGATGAGAGAGTTAGGAGAAAAAAATAAAGGAGAAAATAAATGTGGAGAGTGGGGATTGAACCCACAACCGCTTGGATAGGTGAGAAAGTTAAGTGATAAATTAAAAGAAAAATAATGAGGTTTTAGGGGATTGAACCCACAACCTCCTTGCCTTAAAACGAAAAAGGAGAGGAGAACAAGAAAGAAATAATGGGGTTGATGGGAATCGAACTAGGGTCTCCCAAATCTGAAAAAGGCAATTACCAAGTTTAAAATAAGATTAAGTGTTATCCAAGGGATTCGAAATTGGTTTCCCTTGCCCAATTCTGTATTGACACATAAGTCATACGTAAGTAAATATTTAATGAATGCTGCCTCTAAAGATCGAAATCAATATCTTGGCATATGTACAAGATGCATAAGTCTTGTTCCACATAATCTTGGGTAAACATGAATCACTTAGACAAACTATGAATGAAGCCTCATGGCTTGTATGTATAGACACATAAGTCTAACATATATACATTCAAAAGTAAGTGAACCTAAGATGTATGAAATGAGATGATGAACCCTAGAAGGGTTAAGTATGAGTTTAAGATACACTAAATGGCCAAGTGCATTGGCATATGATGAGATAACAATGAAATGATGAAATGAACAATAAAAAAAATGAAACCCTAGAAGGATTAAGTAAGGGTGTGAAACACACCAAATGGCCAAGTGCATTGGCATATGATGAAATGAACATTTACGTAATAAGAGGTGAATAACTATGAAAAGCAAAGGTGTTAATGATGATGAATGTGGTGACAACATGATATGAGGCTAATGTAAATGATGAGAGCAATCTCAAATGAGCCTAAGTAAATGTTACCAATACGTACTCACCTATGAGAGTGTAAGATAATGAAGAGACCAGTCTCTATGAACACTCTAATGAGAGTATTGAGCTTAACACACTCAATATGAATGATGAGATGCCAAATCATCTAATGAGCTATGATGTCCTCATACTAGAAGCCAGCTTCCATGACGTATGAGATGAATGTAATGGAACTTTATACTAAGCACCGATAGACTAGCTATGAGCCGTGATGCCTTCTTTCGGGAAGGGCGGAGGTTCACGTAACTCTCATGAGATGAGACTGTCCGGCATGCCGGGTATGGGTCTCCTTATATCTCCTAGTCTTCGAACCTATACTGCCAATATAGGGATCTGGCGGGGTTAAATTCCCATGTACGCTAGCATGTTTTTGGGTTACTTTGGCCGGTGATTCCACTTATTTTCGGTGTGGGGGAGACACTGGATTTCATGATGCTCACATGATCTATGTCGGTTAAAGTTAAAGTTCCCAATGAATGAATGAGGCCAGCCTCAAATGAAGCACATAATGAAATGAATGATACCAAAGGTGTTAGAATAGGATAATCAAAAGGTGAGTTAGATTCAAGTAATGACATTTGGTCATTCTTGGTCATTGCATAACAAACCTAATGAAAGTCTTAAACTACATCCTAGGTATAGCTGGTGCTTACACTGGCCTATGAACAAAATGAAATGGAGTACGTATGAATGAACAAAGCAGACTCTGTGTTTGCTAATGAAGACTCTCTAGTTGAGGTCCCATCTGTTGAGCCCTTATTTTGGGAAGTCTTAATGTTAAGTCCATGATTCCGAGGTCTCATGGCATATGAATGAATGATATTAAAGGAGTTATGTGCTACATACAAAGTGTGTTGTAAGCTATATGATATGTGCTACGTGTAAATATTATGTGCTGTTTGCAAATGTCAAAAGTATGATGATGTATGTTATTCTCATGGCATAAGCTTCCTATTCCAAATCTGTAAAGCTCACTGACTTTCCTAATACAAATTTGGAAAGCTCATTGACTTTCCTAATCCAAATTTGGGAACCTCCTAATCTCAATTTGGCAAGTCCACGGACTTGACTTCCAAAAATCATGTTGTTAGGAAAGAGCTATTCTTTCTCATGCATGTCCTTGGTGTGTGCTTGCATATAGCCATACTTAGTACAAGTGTGTACTAACCCTATACATCTATACTATTTTAGGTGCAGGCACAGGTAGACGATAGAGCTACAGGATCATTGTTGCAGCTATCCGGACATCAACATTCATCTGGAGTTTGGTAGGTCCTCATACTTTCGAGGATGCTACTGTTTTACATTCTAGCTTAGTTTTAGAGTTGAGCTAGTGGAGCATGTCCCACTAGCGTTTCTTTCCTATTTTTATTCGGACCTTGCGTTGGTGCCATTTTGGCAATTATACATTTAATACTTATTGATCTATTCCTTCTAGTTGCTTATCTCTTAATGTTAGATGGTTGATGGTGAACTATTATAAAAATGTTATGAATGTTTAACAAATATGTTAGGAGCAAAAAGTTTCAAATTTTCCCCTAAAATTAACCTAAGTGAATTATGAATAACGTAAGTAGGCTTGTCTGCGACCTCTGAGAGGTCAACGACGCCGGTCTCGTCTGGGGTCTAGATTCCAGTCGTGACACCTAAAATTATGTTATTTGGTTTCAATGATTTCTTATGTGATTCTAAGTTTCGAAATGTTATTCTATGATTATATTATGATATTCAAATGAAAAGATGCATATTTCCAATAAATGTCCGTTTTCACGATTTTATGCATAATGTCATACTTAGTACATGTGGTCGTACTAATCTATGCTTTTATATATCTATATAGTTCTTGGTAGGTGAAGAGATTTTGGGAAGAAGACTTGGACTTAGAAGATTGTTCAAGAGAAGTTGAAGTATGTCCTCACTTGACTCGAGGGCATATATGTCTTTTATGTTTCGTGTTATGAAGTATTATAATAGACTATATAGTAGTATGTTTTCAAATTCGTGTGGGCCGTGTCCCAAGTACTCTTGTGACTAAGATGATGAGATTGAGACTTAGTATTTCGTATTACTTTTATATGAAAGAGATTTTATAAGACTATGATATATTTTGTGAAAAGTTTTAATTGCGCACTACTTTTCATTATGTATATGCAATGAATGATATGAGATCTTGCATAACACCTCCGAGAGGTCGAGTACGCCTTGCACAATTCGAGATTGTACCCTAACTTATAGAGTGGGGTCTTAGGTCGTGACAAAGGTTGGTAACTGAGCATAGCTTAATAAAAGTAGTCTTAGGAATCAAAAAGTCTCAAAAAGTCACGTCTAGTAGAGTCTCGACCATCGGTGTGAGTTGTGACACATCTATGGGCAAGAGGATATAAGACGATAGTGTTTCCTTCATTTCTACTCCTATGTTCGTGCGGTGGAGTAATGTTATGAGTATACTTCTAAAAGTGTTTCCTTGTTTTCTAGGAGATGAATTCTATAAGGATGGCCGCTAAAAGGATGGAAGAGGGAAGGGTGAATGAGGAAGCCCCTCCTTAAGTTGAGCAAGTTGAGCAAGTGCTTCAAGATGGGCAAGGTGTCCAAGGTGCTCAGGTGCCTCCCCAAGGTTATGAAGTTCATATTGTGGAAGGAGGTAATGAGGTTCCGATGGTTCCCCCGGAGTTGACTAATCAAGAAATTATAGAGGCTTTTCTTGCTTTAGCCCGAGCAGTAACTACTCAAGTGAATTTGAATATGGTGCCTAGGGTTAATGTTATGGAGAGCACTATGTCATCTAGGTTGAGAGACTTTGTGAGGTTGAATCCTCCAATCTTTCTTGACTCTAAGGTGAATGAAGATACCCAAGAATTCCTTGATGGTGTGTATAAGGTATTGAGTGCTATTGCGGTCAGATCTAGGGAGAAGGCGGATTTGGCTTCGTACCAATTGAGGGATGTGTCTCAAATTTGGTACACTCAAGGAAGGATAATAGGCCAGTAGAGTCGGGTCCTATTGAGTGGGAAGAAATTAAGGAAGCTTTTCTAGGCAAGTACTTTCCCCCTGAGAGGAGAGAAGTTACGGTAGAAGAGTTTATCAATCTCAAGCAAGGCAATATGAGTGCTGAGGAGTACTCTTAGAAATTCTCAACATTGTCTAGGTATGCCCCTTCTCTAGTGTCTAATCCAAGGGATGAAATGAGTCGCTTTGTGACGGGTGTAGCCGACTTAGTGAAGGAGGAATGTCGTACGACTATGTTGCATAATGATATGACTTTGGCTAGACTCATGGTGTATGCAAAATCAATTGAAGAGTCTAAACTTAGGAGGATGTCAAGGGACTTGAAAAGGAGTGTTGCTAGTGATCAAGTGCAACCTAGGTTCAAAAAGAGTGTTCAAATATTCAAGATGGACCTAGTGTTCCTAAGAAGAAGTTCGAGAAAGGAGGTGGTTCTCAAAATGACAAACTTACATGTGCCACTTGTGGTAAGAAACATTATGGTGAGTGTATAGTGGGTACGGGTAATTGCTTTGGATGTGGAAAAGATGGACACAAAGTGAGAGATTGTCCTAACATTGCTTCTAGAGGAAAAGAGGGTAAGAAAGTTGATCCTATTGTTCCAAAGGATGATACTCCAGCAAAGAGGTGTTTCTATGCACTCCGGACTAGAGGTGAGAAGCCGGATGAAAGTGATGATGATGTTGGTAAGTCCTTGTTTCTCTTGTTATGGTATGAGTTCCTTCTAAGTGGGGGAGTATGGCTAGAATTGTGCCAGAAGTTTTGCATGTGCATGTTGTTTGGGAGTTTGGTTGAAATTAAATTTCATTAACTTCTTGCATTGTGTATTTTATTGAGCTATGAGCATGTTGTAAAAGGTGATTATATGATTTTACCTTGGATAATAGCATGTCTATATCATGAATTGCCTAAAATTGCATTTTTGGAAAATTTATTAAAAATTACTGTCGCTTTGGAAAACTGCTCACTGTAATATTTTTGGGAAATTGATTAATTGATTCTTTGGTCTAAAATTTTTGTAATATCGTTAGAACTGATGTGTATGAGTATGATATTAAATATAAAATGAGATTTTGCTATTTGGAATGAAGAATGTGAGTTTTGTAGTATAAGGAGTTATAGAATTGGCTTCAAGTTTCTTGTTGTGTTGTGAATCTCTTGACTATGTAAAGTTGATGTTTATTCTAGATAATGTGTTATATGGTTTGGTTATGTGATTCTAGTTGAGTCTTTAATATTTGAAGTATTCGGAGAGTGGCAAGTGTCATTCGAGGACGAATGTTGTCCAAGTGGGGAGATTGTAAGACCTCGAAAATGACTTAGGTTAACTAGATCCTAACATGTTGGTAATGGTTTTCTAAGGTCCTAATGTGGTCTATTATATGGTATAGAGGCAGTATCTAAGCGTTTAGGTGCATTGGAAGTCAAACGTCAAAGGACGACTAAGACGTTCGACGACTAAGTCACCTATGTGCCTCGTATGTGGTTTTATGTGTTTATGTGTGATTCATGAGATTATAATGTCCTTAATTGAGTTATTATAGCATGTATAGGCAGTGTGTCAAGTTTCTTGAAGTTTGGAGGTCAAACGTCCAAGAACGTTCATGAAGTTCGAAAGATGTGCCTTGAAATGACCTTGTGTATCTAGGCATGTTTTGTCGAGTTTTACGTGTTCTTTTTGGATGAAATTCATGTGACAGGTGTTAAACTCGTATACGGTCATGTTTGGGTTGGAAAAGTCCGGTAAAACATCACCAAGGACCAACCAAGGGTTGTTGAGGAAGGCCCCAAACTTTATGTCAAGACTGTCCCAGGCAGCCCTAAACGATGGAGGCCTCGACTGCTCGTGGGCCAATCGACACCCCATCGATGGGTGTCGTCGGTGGAGACTTGGTCTTGGGAGAGAACGGGACCTTTAAAAGTATCTGACCCAACAAACGGAAGGACAGGATTTTCCGTTTGTGGACAAATGGTCAGTTAACTGTCCAACCGTCGATAGGCCTATTCCTGCGTGCAGTTTCACTGCCAAGTTAGGGGTGAAATTGTAATTTTACCCCACTTATAATGGAAGGTTTGGCTTTTCTTTAAGGGTCTTTTGGGTATTTTAAACATGTATATAAGTGTTTAACACTTATGAGATTTCATTCTTCCAAAAACAAAATCCCTTAAGAATTCCCAAAGACTCCATTGAAGTTCAAAATCAAGGAAGAGCTTGGTGTGACGATTTGAGTGGAGATTCTTCATCAAATTGAAGAATTAGATTCATTGAGTTATGATTTTTGATCCTTGAAACTCGTTTAATCAAGGATCCCAACTTTCAAAGATGTTTTCTAAAGTTTCCAAAGATGAATTGTCCGATTTCATGATTCTACCATGGGTTCTTGCATTAATGGTTTTCAAACGTCTATTATGGATTATATTGATGTTGTATTGATGATTTTAACCTATATTACCTATGAAACCATGTAATTGATGAACCCTAGTTTTTGACTACTTTATGGGTTACTTGATATTGGTCTAATGTTTATGAATTCATTTGTAGTTTCTTATGGGCTTTCTAATGGTGTAAGAATTGTATTCAATTGATGTTTAATTGGTGTTAAATTATTGAATCTATATTGAATTGTTTTAGATTTTATTGATTATTATAGTTTATATATTGAATTGATGTTCATGGCCATGGGTAAGGGCCTTATGAGGTTGAATTGGATGATTTGGTATTGGCTTGAAGTGTTGAGGATGAAGAGGTGGTATGCTGCCATATTAATTCTTATTTAATGTGATTTTAGATTTCAATTATGTTGTGATCGGTTTGGTCCACCTTTGGTGGCGGTGTTACGTGAATTGATGTGGCCTTGTCAGCTTTATTTTTAAGTATATTGATGATCACGGCCTTGTCGGCACTACTTGAAGTTATATTGCTATTTGTGTAGTTGATTTGGTGATGTATGATCATATCTACTTATATGTGAAAGTATGTGTTAAACTATTGATACTATTTAGGTAATCATGTTATGCTATGACAATGTGTTAAGTGTGTAGTCTTAGAGTTGATACATAGTTGTTCCTAACTTGGCTACATGAGTCTATAATGGTTATATTAATGATGTTAAGGTAATGAATAGGTTGACTAGATGATGTTAAGGGTCATTCCTAAGTGTCTAAATAAAGCTAGGCTATATGTGTTAGATGGAAGTATGTTGTGTCTTGTTTAGGTAGACTTGTGTCCCTTACTTGATGCTTATGTGAATATGTGATGTCTTGAATTAGGAACCTAAAGGGTCTTAGTCTTTAATAAATGAATATAGGTGAGACCTTGAATGATGATAAGAGGGTCCTTTATGTGCAACCTTGAACCAAGTGATAAGGTTATGAAACTTGAAGTCGAAAGCCGTAATGGTATCCTCCATGTAATGAATGATGGAATTAAGGTTGATTGGATGGAACGGCATCACATCAATCCTTAGGAAAGTCATGATGAGCTTCTTGTCGCCATAGTGAGATAGCCCTAATGGACCTTGCTTTGGTAGGGTAAATGTAATTGGGTCATGAACATGATATGGGACCCATTTGTATGAACCTTAGTGTGACTTAATCTATGAGAACTAAGGCTAGCACCGAGTGAGTATGGTAAGGGAAGTAGTTCTAGTTAAGCATGAGACTATAATACAAAGAAACACTTCATATTTCCTTACCATGTGCCTACATGGGATGTGTCTAAGTTCTACCATTGGCAAGTAGAACAACCTCATTGGAGTAGGATAGAACTCCGGATTCCATGCTTTGCTACCATGGTCTATGTAGGTTATTTCCTATTCTCATCATATGGGATACATATTAGCATTAGAGAAGTTCTATGAGGATTAAGTGGTGGTATGGGACGCTATCTAGACATTGCAGAATAGGCTTTGAAGATGTTAGTAAGAGTCCATAGGTCTTGTCCAAGACCATTACTTGAATGTACGTTATGTGATGTATGTCTCTTAAAATGAACTAATGAACTAATGACTCATGTTAGAAAGTATGTAAATGAATAAGTACCTAATCTAAAATAACTTAAGGATTCCTTAGCTAAAGTGTGAAGATATGGGATGATCTCTTTATGTCTTAACTTTGGAAGTCTTGAGAATGACTCTAGTTAGGGAAGATGTTTGGTGTTATAGACATGATCTAAGCCTTAGGTAGTCTTAAGGACTATTTAGGTAATCTTTAAGAGGTCAATCATGGATGTTATCTTCTTGATTTACTTAAGTAGGTCTTTTGATAGCCTTTGGAAGGAGAGTGTCCTATCATCTATGTGTTGGTGTGTTTAGTGAGAATGATTCTATCCTAGGGAGGCTATTAGATCTCTTGAGTGTGTGTATAAGGGATTGTATGGGCGGTTGCTTCACAACTCACTCAAGTGAGACTTAGAATTTACCTTTGGTAGAAGAATCTTACATCTATGTTTATGATGCTTGTAAGTATGTATGTGACTCATTATAGGTAATCTTGAGGGTCGTTTAGGAACATCTAGAGAGGGTGTATGGGAGGTATCTCTTTATGTGACTTAAGTGAATCTTAGGATGACTTTAGTGAGAAGACTACATGCTAAAAAGTGATAAAAAGGGGAGAAATGGACTTCACTGTAACAGTGAAGGGACTTCACTGAAAAGTGATTTAGGTCACTGTTAAGTGTCTCCTAAAATTATGTTATTTGGTTTCAATGATTTCTTATGTGATTTTAAGTTGCTAAATGTTATTCTTATGATGATATTATGATATTTAAATGAAAAGATGCATATTTCCAATAAATGTCCATTTTCATGATTTTATGCATAATGCCATACTTAGTACATGTGGTTGTAATAATCCATGTTTTTATCTATCTGTATAGTTCTTGGTAGGTGAAGAGCTTTTGGGAAGAAGACATGGACTTAGAAGATTGTTCAACAGAAGTTGAAGTATGTCCTCACTTGACTTGAGGGCATATATGTCTTTTATGTTTCGTTTTATGAAGTATTGTAATAGACTATATAGTAGTATATTTTCAAATTCGTGTGGGCCGTGTCCCATGTACTCTTGTGTCCAAGATGATGAGATTGAGACTTAATATTTCCTATTACTTTTATATGAAAGAGATTTTATAAGACTATGATATGTTTTGTGAAAAGTTTTAATTCCGCACTACTTTTCATTATGTATATGCACTGAATGATATGAGAGGCTTGTATGAGACCTCCGAGAGGTCGAGTACGCCGTGCGACAATCCGAGATTGTGCCCTAACTTCTAAGCTGGGGTCTCGGGTCGTGACATTTGAAATAACCCAGGGCAACTATGTAGAGGGTAAATGGTAATTTATGAAAAGTTTGAAGAATGATTCTAACACGTCGGATTTGATAAGACTTGAATTTTCCATTTTTTTTAGAAACATGGTGCCAGCATCGATGACTTCATTCACAAACTGTAGGTGGATCGACATTTCGCCGCTAGTGCCTGTGTTTGAAGAGTTGGTCTCAAAAATGTCAAGTTTTTTTTTTATATTTTCAATAGTTCACCAAAACGCTCTGTACTCTAATCCACAAGCAGTTAATAGGTTCCTTAGGTGAGTCCAGACTAAGAAGGTTTTTCAAGTCAAAAATGTTGAACCGCGGTTGTGACCCACAGTCCGGCGAGTGGACCAAGGGAGTGGGTAGTTCCCATCATTGGAGGACAAGGGATTGTTAATATCTGATCCAAACGACTCCCTAATAGGAAAACCCGTGGTTCGAATAATAGATCATTAGTTAGGCCATCGTTTGGGGGTCAATAGTTACTCTTAAGAACTTTTGGGTCTTTTTCAGATTATTTTATCCTAACACTACATGTTTTTACGCTTCAATAAACCCCTATATAAGTGTTTTAATCCCCAAAATTTCTCATCAAATCATTCTCTCAAATTTATAAAACAACATCCAGTTTCTTTCTCCCAAATATTTCTCTCTCTAGAAAGCTTGAAGAAGAAGTGATCAACCTAGAGTTTCAAGTCAAGCCTCCTAATCCTCTATTGAATTTAAGCCATCGGAATGTAAGTATGATAGTTTTGATCCATTGATTCCATACATTTATGTAGTTCCTAAATTCTCTTCTTTTCAAAGTTAAAAATCTCTAATTGAGTGAGGCTTTTCTTCAATGTTATGGGTTGTCTTGCTTATTGAAATAATTTATTGAATTATGATTTCTTATGCGTGAATTGATGAAAATTCTTTTGCTTTATTTTGATTCCCCATGAACCCATGCAATTCTCATGTTTTCCAAGTTATGATGCTATGATGTGTGCTTTGAATTATGAAAAAGGAGATTTATGAAACTAAGCATATTCTTATGGAATTTATGTAAATTTTGTAAGGATACTTTGAGAGTAAAGTATCAATGATGATGTTTTTGTTGTGTTGTTGAAAGGGATTTTCTTATATATATATATATATATATATATATGCATGAAAGTATGATTGTGAAACGTTTTCTCAAATAATAAGGGTTCTTAAGGATAAAAACGCTTTGCTCACCCAATACGAACAAAAAATTAAGGGATTATGGTAATCTTGAAGCAAGAAGCGATTACCCATGCTCTCAATTGAGTGACAAGAGCCGATTAAACATGTGTCATAATCTATGTGCTAACATAGAATTGTCTAGATAGACATTAGCTAGTGCATCGACAATATCTATAAGTTCATGGTCCTTACCTGGGTAAGTAGTACAAATCGTTCTGGTGTGAGAGACATCGGATTCAATTGGCTCGCATGGTCTTATATGTCGGTTAAGGCTTCTTCCCACAAAAACGAAATGTTATGAAGAACCAATGTTACTTTAAGAAGTATCGTAAGTATGTTTTGAGATGTTGTTCACTTGCGTTGACCATGATTTATGACTTATAATTTCTAACTCTCAATACGCCTGTTTTAGCTTGATCATTGCTTACACGTGAAGTGACCGTTTTAACATGTTTAAAATGTATATATACATTACTATCATACTTGGTATATATCTTGCACTTACGCATATTCTTGTCTACAGTTCCCCAAATGTAGGGTCTAATATTCAGGCTCCCATTTTGTGGGTAGAGGTCTATTTGAGAGATTTCGAGGGTTGGCGAGTCCTTGTGCTTCACGTACATATTTTTCATTGTTTTTTGCTTTTTTATTATTTTCAGTTTTGGACATGATGTATAGTATAAAACCAACTTCATTCTATTGTACTAGATTGCTAATGAGACAATCGTTTTTGCAACAACCCTCAAAATGAAATAGGATGAACTAGAGACTCACATGAGTTTTATAAGTTAATAACTTGTTAAAAAAGTAATAATAGGCTTAGAATTTATCTTTAGAGAGTTTGGAACTCAAACATCCAGGGACAATCAAGACGTACGAAAACTAGTTTGTTACATGTTGGTGTGCTCTAGTATGTTGTGCATGTTTTATGAGTTTTTTTGGAGTATAAATATAGTGGGGGTGACCCTAGTATCTTAATAAACATGTTTAGGGTCAAAACTGTCGGGTATGACTCCTTGAGAACCACCCTAGGGGTTCTCGAGGAGGACCCAAACGTTGGCAATTGAAGCTGCCAAGGTAGCGTGCAGAACCAGTTTTAGAGTCCAATCGACGTCGCGCGCCTGACACTTCACCTGACTCCGCGTGGCACGACTTTAATGAGGCTCATGCTTCAAATAATTCATGAAACAAAATTAGGAGCTGCATCCGCGACACGCATCCATGTCCAAGATCTGGTTCCATCGTTTTAAAGTCAAGTTGGAATGTCTAAAAGTGCAAATAATTATGGGGGTGTTTTGGAAACTTTGGGAGTCTGTTATAAACGGTTTTTAAGTCTCATTTACCCTCATTCCCAAGGCAAAACACCAATACCCAATGAGAAATAAAAAATCCAAAACCCTCTTCTCTTCCAAAATTCTCTCAAACCTCCATTGGAGGCCAAGTTTAATCTTAAGCTAAAAAATTGATTTTCATGTGCTTTGTTCTCCAAATTTCATTGGCTTTTCTCCAAAGAGTTTCTATGATCAAAATTCCTAACTTTCAATCTAGTCATGGGTTCATTGTCAAATTATTTTCTAAGTCATTCTAATGATGAATAAGTGTTCAGTTTCTGTTTTTATGATGACTTTCAATGCTATTCCATGAATAACCCATGATCTCCTTAGTCTCTCAATTTAACGTATAATGTGGGTCTTGTGATCTTAATTAGATGTTAATTGGATTGTGATTAGATTGTGATGTATTGTCTAATGTTATTGCTATCCATAACAATCGATTTTGAATTGTTGAGAGTTGGTCTATGATGATCAAGGCTTGGATTATTGGTAAGAAGACCTAATTCCTAGTCTATAAGTATTGAAATTGACATTGTATGGTTTGGTTCACTTCTGGTGGCGGTATTTACATTCTTGTCTATCTTTACATGTTGTGATCAAGACCTTGAGGGCAATAGATGTAGATTGGATTGATATGATGATTATCATGAGTATGAAGGTTATATGTGTAGTCCTCAATTCAAAGATCATGACCTAGGTATATTAATGATGTGCAGTAAAAGTTGTATGTCTATGTTAGGCAAGGTATGGTCTACATGCTTGGTTGTGATGAGTATCTTTGTATAATGGCCCCTACCTATATGAAACCTATATAAATATGTGATCTTATGCATTTTAGGAGTCTTTTATTCTAATGTTGAATATCATCTGGTCTCCTATGATGTAATGTGGGTGTGACGTAGATTCCGTAAACGTTCTATATGTGAGTTGTTCATGACTTGAGGGATACATTGTATATGTGTTGTGATAATTTGAAGGGTGGTTTCCTACGTAACTAAGTTGTTGCTCTTATGTGAGCATGATGACCAATATGAACACACACACTCCATGAATAACTATGAGTATGATATGTTTATGGTGTTAATTGAAAGAATAATTCTCATATGCACCATTATATCTTTTTATGCATGAAAAGTATATGATTAGTGAAGTATGAACATGTTTTGTCCAAAGGTGTTTATGTGAAAGTCTATTTCACCTATGTATACACACGTATGAATGTACGAATAAATAATGTTTATGATAATCTCGTGAAAGCGAGTCTCTTGAAAGGTGTTACTCAATTGTACTCTAAACTAGACAATATTACGAATATGATATGATTATACGTAAGGATATTCTAACATAATGTAGGTTCTATGATGAAAAGACATTCTCATCTTAGTAACATTTGAGATATATGAAATATGAGGCGTTAAGTCCCTAAAGCCTACTTTATGAACTAAAACTAACAAAATGCTTAGAGATGTTTAAAAGGGGAGTTTGAGATTATCACCGATTGAACATAAAAAATGAGAGTGGGCGCTTCATGTTTTGCATGTCCGGCTTCCCACTAGAGAACCTTCACTTTTAGTAAGTCTGGGTTCCCAACATAGATGTTGTCTCATGAGATGGAAACCTCCACGTCTAGTAAGTCAAGGTTTCTAGTAGCAATCTCCTTGTTCTATAACTATGTGCCCCATAGGTCTTAGCTTAATGGATCTACTAGAATAGCTATTATGTATGAAGGTCCTACCTAGGCAAATAGTACCTTGTCTTTTTGGTGTGGTAGTAGAACACCGGATTCCATGTAGCTCACATGGTGTGTGTCGGTTATGGCTATGTCTCCCTAAAGTTATGTAATAAACTAAGATAAGAATATGAACTCTAATCATAACTCTTTGAGAAGTTTACTTAGTACAGGTAGGACTATGGACCATACCCATGTATTGCACAAGTGACATTAAAAAAGGATAGGATTGGAGCCTCTTATGAAATTAATTTATGTATGATGAGTATGAATACATGTTAAGTTTGAATTTGCTTAAGTCAAGACCTGAACTATGATTATGCATGTGATTTACACTTATGACTTCCCAATGGGTTTACTTAGTATATGTGGTTTAAAGGGACTCCATGTGTACATTGCACAAGTGAACTTGTGAAGGGGTTATGAGGGTGGTTTGCCTAAACTAAATTTGTTATGACTAAAGATGTAGTAAATTAATGAGTAATTATATGATGTTATGAAGTATGGTGGTGTTATGTCTAATGTTAAATGAAGATGTTATGACTTGATAGTGATGGCTAAAGGATCTTTCCTAGAATGAAGAGCTTGGATAGATATTTCCCAAGTTGAAGTGTTTCCTTGTGATTCAAGAAGCTTTACGTCAAGATGTCTATTTAAGTTTATGTAATAGTATAGATTACTATTCTATTTTGTTAAGGTCCGTGTCCCTATTCTATTCTGTTGATGTTGAGTCTAACATGGCAAAACGAGACTTAGTGTCTTAACTATGTACTTATGGTTTGTAAATGAGAGTAATATTTTAGCATTATGTTGTGCTATGAAAAAGTTTTAAATTTTCGCTATTTTATGTTTTTTTCAATGAAGGTATTCTAAGGGCTTGTATAAGACCTTCGAGAGGTCGAATACGCCATGTGACGTCTAGGGGGTACCCTTGGGTCGTTATAGTTTTAGACTTCCGCTATATTTTTATAAGCGAAAAAGTTCCTAAAATAGCCTCGAAGTATTGAAAATGGTACAAAATTACCCTCCATCCATCTATTGGCTCCAAAATACCCTTCCCACCCACTTATTGGCTCCAAAATGCCCTTGTCATCCACCTTTGGGTTCAAAATTGACCACTTATTTAATGATTTTAAATTTAAACTATTTAAATATTTTATAAATTATATTAATAAATTAAATTATAACCAATAGTTGAGCGCCAAGTATTTTAAAAAATATTTAAACAGTTTAATTTAAAATAGTTAAATAAGTGGTCAATTTTGAACCCAATGGTGGATGACAAGGGCATTTTGGAGCCAATAGGTGGATGAGAAGAGTATTTTGGAGCCAATAGGTGGATGGAGGGTAATTTTGAACCATTTCCAATACTTCGAGGGTATTTTCGATCCTTTTCCGATTAATAAAACATTAGGACTTGAACTGTTGCTCTTTATCTCTTTGATTTTAATACTTATGTTATTAATGATAAATGGATTGTATGGGGTCTCTCGGGGTCCTAAACACCATGTTATATAGGGTGTACCCTTTTCATGACCCTCTGGGTCATTATATATCCATTAATAAAACCACGTTTGTCCTTGAACATAAAATAAAATAAAGTACCTAAACATTTGAAACATTAAGGATATATATATCGTATGTTAGATTCCATCTCCCAAGTCACGTCTCCAAACTAAACATTGCTTTTAGTGCACCTTCACCAAACCAATCTCCTTGGTTCTAAACTTTTGAAAAATCCTATCAAATACAACAATAGGCTCTTCCTCAAATAAAAAGTCTGACCCAACACAACTAAATTGAATAAACATGGAATATAGGATGCACAACTGACAAGCTATGTGGCAAGTTCAACTTATAGGCCACCTCTCCAATCCTTCCCAGAATGTCTAAAAGACCAATGAATCTAAGGCTAAGTTTTCCCTTCTTTACACCTAAGCACACAATGCATGGGTGACACTCAAAGCCAAATATGGTCGTCCTCCATAAACACTATCGTCCAAACCCTCCTATCTGCATAACGTTTCTACCCACTCTGAGCCGTCAACTACGTCTCCTAAATATATGAAGCTACGCCATGGCCTCTCTAAGAAAGTCTATATTAAACGAGTATATCTCAATTCTATCAAAACAACCAATCGTAGATCTACACTACCTACTTTACATCACCTGAAATGGGGCCATCTACATACTTAAGTGATAATATCTGTTGTAAAAAGCACTAATAAATGCGAGTGTAGATCCTACCGAGACCCAAAGTCAACCACACACGTTCTAAGAATGTCTTCCAACACTTGAGTCATTTGCTCAGGCTGTCCATTCGTCTGAGGGTGAAAAATTCTATTCATGGCTAATTAAGTACCCAACCTATATTATAAGGCCCTCCAAAAGCGAGAAATGAATACACACCTCCGTCGGAGAAAATAGAAATGGGTACTCCATGAAGCCAAACTATTTGAACAATGTAGAGGCGGTCGAACTTATTTTTCATGTACTACACTTGAATTGGAATGAAATGGGAGGACTTCTTCAACCAATAAACCACCACCCAAATTGAATTATAACCACCCACAGTGTGAAGCGAACTCCTATAAAATCCATGGTGATACGTTCCCACTTCCAAGTAGGAATAGACATGCTTTGTGATATAGATCACAATTTATGATGCTCACACTTGACCTGTTTCCAAGTCAAACACCTGGAAACAATCTAAAAAATGTTCATCATTATTCCACACCATAAGTAATACTGACTTATATCTAATACAGCTTTGCCGCTTCCGAGTGAATAGACTATCTTGAACAGTAAGTCTCCTACAAGATCAATATGACTAGCTCACCCATCTTAGACACAAAAATCCTACCTATGGTCCTCAATACTTCATCAAAATCTAGCAAATCCTTCTAGGTTAGACCCCTCAACAACTTGGCATAAATAAGGCCTTAATTCTCATCATCGAACGGTTGCTTATGAATCCGATTAACCAAAGAAGATCGGGCTTAAAAAATCAATCGCACCACCACTCTCCTAAAAAAAGTTCAACTAGACAAGTCTTTTGACTAATCTCCAAACATCTCTAGAGAACGTCTCAACTCAACGTTGAGCGCGACAACACTTCCCATCCAAGGATTCTTCCTACTCAAAATATCAGTCATCAGATTGTCCTTCCCTATATGATATAAGATAGTCATTTCATACTCCTTCAATAACTCAATTCATCTATGTTATCTCAAGTTCAGATCCCACTGACTTAAGATGTATTGAGGACTCCAATGATTAGTAAAGATCTCACAATGCACCCCATAGAAGTAGTTATGCCATAACTTAAGAACAAAGACCAAAACCGCTAACTCCAAATCATGTGTAGGGTAGTTATTCTCAAAGATCTTCATATGCCTAGAGGCACAAGAAATTGCATTCCCTTTCTACATCTAAACACTACCCAAAAGGACTCCTGAAGCATCCCAACAGAGAGTAAAGTCCACACCCTCCTCGGGTCGAGTTAACACAGAAGCAAAAGTCAAAAAAGTCTTGGGAACTTGAAATCTCTCCATACATTCATTGGACCACTAAAAAACTACACTATGTCAAGTCAGTCTTGTCAATGGTCTTGCAATATTGCAGTAACTTTGAATAAATTGTTTTTAGTACCCTACCAACCCTAGCAAACTCCCAATCTCGTGTTAGGAGAAGTAGGTTGTGTCTAGCCTCTTACTGCATCAATCTTGGACAGATCTACGCTAATACCCTTCTTGGACACCACATATCCTAAGAATTCCATAGAATTAAGCCAGAACATAGAGTTTGACAACTTTTATTAAGTCATGTTAAACTTTTTTTAACCTTGACAAACATTCCAAAAACAAAAAATGACTTAAAGTAGGTTTGACCAACTTTTAAGCCAATATAAACAGGTTCTTAGGGTCCCTAAATCCCTCTCTCTTCGTAAAAACAACCATAAAAGAGTCTAAGATGATTACCCATGAAAACCAAGTGTAAATCATGAATAAACAACAATAACTACAACTACCAATTTATACCTTCAAAACTATCTCTAAACATAAATAATAGAAGGGGAAAATGATTGGCACGTATATAGATCACATTTTTAGGTACTGGGCAAACTTTAATGGTAGAAAACACTAAAAGTTAACTTTCATCATCCAAGAACTCCATTAGAACCTTGTCTTCAACTTTATTTCTAGTAAGGAAGTGATAAGAAATGTCAATATGGGTTAAAACATTGAATAGCCGACATACCACAATTTTGTACTTTACCCGGTTCGTGACCTTGATTATGCCCAGCCAGTCCGCAGTAAAACCCTCACATCATATTACTCTGATGTCAATGGGATACAAGGTTTTTATTCGTTTCAAACTATACTCATAGGCCTTCAATTTGATAGGTCATGGGTCCTGTAACTCTTTATATATTGTTATAAAATATCCAAAACATTTGACCCAAAGTTAAGAAAATTTTATTATAGAAACTTCAATAACTTTTATTGGCCTTAATTTCGCTAATTTCTTGAGTTCAAAGCTTAATATACGACTATTGTGCTATTCTAATGTATCGTAACACATTATTCTCAGAATGATAGACACTCATAGGCTTATCTTTATCGTATAGGATGATATTATCCTTTCAAATAGGCGAAGTGTGATCCGAGCCATTTCTTTAATCTCGATTTTCCTTTGAGGGGTCCCTTTGTCCTAAAACATTAGTTTAGTTACTTGATATTGCCACCCATTTGTAATAATAATATCCAATGTACTACAATAATTCATATACACCTCATATAAACAAGCCATGATATGCCAGATATATCATGCAAGAATAGAGAAAATAATTTTGGATCTTACAGATTCGACAACAATCTGTGAACATTTCTTAGGCCGACGCCTTGGAAAAAATGGCAGGATATGCCAAATTTATGAATTATATTTTTACAAAAAAGAGGATAGTAAATTTTGAGTCAGAATGTACTTTGCATCATTGTAGCATTATTGCTACAATGCACTTGTGTAGAAGAAGGAGTAACCTGGGGTTTTCGCTATCCCATAAATGAGTGGGTCTTTAGATTTCTCTAAGGCGTTGTGTGGCTTGAGACCAAGTATTTACTTGATGCAACTGACCATTTACAAGTAATTGGGTTCGGAAGACCCCAAACAAACATCCATGTGGTTATTGATGGTAGACAGGTCAGTTAAAATGTGCATGGATATTCTCTATGATGTATTGGTTAAAGTTAATTTTATCTTTTTCGTGCTGATTTTGTTATTTTGGAATGTGATATGGATTTCAAGGTCCACATATTTATGGGGAGGCCATGGTTTGCCACATGTAGGCTTCTTGTTTACATGGAGACCGGCAAGATGATGTTCGGGTTGAATGATGAAGTGGTGAAGTTCAATATTTTCCATTCGATGAAACAACCGTAAGATATGGGTGTGGTGTCAATCCTTGATATAGTAAAAGAATAGGTTATAGAAGTGTCTATTGAGGAGAAGTTTGAAGTTGAGACATTAGTCATCATTATTATGAACTTTTATGAGGATCTAAGAAATGACTTTGCAGAGACTATAAAGGCTTTGAAAGGCACGGGTAAGAGTTGACTTTGTAGCGACTATAAAGGCTTTGCAAGGCATGGGTTAATATTGATATGCACCTACGAAGCTTAACCTTGATCTAAAATATAGGTCAACTTCTATGCCCAAGTCATCGATTGAGGAACGAACTACAATAGAATTCAAGGAGTTACCCTACTATCTCAGGCATGAATTCTTGGGTCAAAGGAATACTTCACTTTTTATTGTTCTCAATATTTGAGTACGGAGCAGGTTCATGCATTAATGGTGGTGTTGAAACTCATGGTTTGTAATAAGAAAATGACGAATAACTAGGTGCCCGCCTCAATTAACACTGTTCATCATGAATTTACGCATTCATACTCAATCTAATAAGAAGAGAAGTCATACACTACCTGAAGGCTGATAGCGCTCTCTCCAAATAACAAGGTCGGAGCTTTTCCTTTTCGAACAACCTCTCAACGCAGACACACTATCAAGATTAGGTTCACTACATCAATACGGTCATAGAGAAATGATAATCACATAAAATGGAGACAGGAAAATTTTAGAGTCAAACAAAAGGTTGTGAAGTATGGATCAAAATTGTGTCCCAAATTGAACACAATTCGAGGCCTAAATTGCAAAAAAAAATAAAATGAAAACTTAAATTTAATCTCGCCCAAAAGGAAGGAAACTTCTTTAAAATTTAATTCATCTAAAACGGAGCTTTAATAAAACACAACTCAATTACTCCAACACATAGATCTCAACATAAACTAACACGCGGTCCTTCAAATCACCGAAATCATAGCTAAAATAAGGGCGAAATCACAATTTTATGTTCGGAAACAAATTTGCCTTCATTACATGGTCTTAAATAGTCCAAACAACTGTCCATCATGAAAGAAAATGCCAGACATGCTGCGTATGAATGCGCCTACCATCTACGATTGGGTTCATTGGCACATGGACATGAGGCATTCCTTAGTTGATAGTAAAGTTCTAAGGCTTCAAAATTTTGATGGTCTGCCTATGACTCGTTCGGAACTCGTGCGCGCAAAAGAACTATGCTACCCCATTGAATTTGGCATTCCATACTTAATGGATCCATTGAAACTTCAATTTGAGGATTTCTCAATGAAAATAGGGTCACACAAAAAATATTCATTTTAAACTAAAATTCACAATGGGGCTCAAAATTAGCTAGGAAGCCTCGGGACCTAAATAAAGAGTCGCTGTAGACCAAACTCAATATTTTAGAGCTAACCACCATGACAAAATTCTCATACGAGCTCGTTTACTCAAAAATGCTTAATTGAACAAACTCCTAGTGAAAGCATCGAGAATCGTGCCGACTTGCTACTTACCTAAAACGATGGAGCTTATGGAGTCATAAGAATTGGATTCTAAGATCATCTTGTTGAACTTCTAATAAACAATTTTCTTTTCAATTGTCTAAGCTCCAAAATAATAAAACTCGCATAATAGGTAAATGAACGACCAAGTTACAGAATTTTCAATCCCACCAAGTGATAAATGACTTGGGCTTGCTATATGAAAGATTGAAATAATGAATATGAGGCATAAACATGTAAATGTCCCGGAGGTCATTACAATAAAGCTCAATGACCCATCTTACAAGTCAATAAGTACGCAATCATTATAATAACCCAATGTATGAGATCACGGTCCAACCAAATGTACGAGATTAGGGTCGAACCCACAAGGAATGATGTGTCAGAAAGTTAAAAGATAAACGATTATATGATAAAAATTCAAAATCTAAATGAAAAATACACAATTATAATATGAAGATGATTTTATAAACAACTAAGGATGGAGGCAAATGTCTTATCAAGTAAGGGATAGAATGGAATTAGGCAGGGAGGGTAATTGACATTCAGAAGATCCATTGCACCTTAATCTTATTTAAACTCATTCAACAGTAAGATTATTTTGCATTGGAACCTCAATGAATAACCGAATTCTTTCAAATGTAAGCAAATATATCTCAACTAGCTATATCAAACCTAGTTAAGAAGCTATCACAATTATTCAAATTCTATGGATTGAATGAATCCACTAACTCTAATTAGAATCCAATGTATGAGTTGCCATACCTCAAATTATTCAACAATTAATCATTCCCAACATTAACTGACCCTTTAAAAACTTTCAAACTCAATCAACGTATATAGGCAAGTCCAAGGAGTTATCAAATCAATAGGAAAGCATGTAAAGCATGAAATTGATTGAATAATCAAATACTCATTTCATAAATGAGAACCATTCAATCAATTACAAAACCAAAAGAATAAAATTACAAACCCAACAAGTGTCTATTTCTAGGACAAAACAAAAATTCTCGTATTACCAATAACATCCACAATTCAAGCAATACAGAGCAAGGAAATGAATAAATGGTTAAATATTTTGCAATTGAGAACTCAATCTTCTTTTCGAAAAGTGAATTGTGAGAAAACTTGCTATCAAAACTATAGCCCAAGCTATGAAGTGTTCTTCTTTTTTTTTAAAATACGAAGATATCCAATATGTCCAGAGATATTTTTTCCATCAACTTTTGTGAGAATTGGGGTCCTAAATGCATAAAATTACTTCACTTCCACTAATCAAACAACTGTCGCTCGCTAAAGTGAACAGGCCATCACCAAAAAGTGATTCGCGAAATCAACATTTACTTTCTCTAAAGCAATCTCCACCTATGTGTTGGCCCTCTCTAAAGAGACCAAAGTGGTCACTAAGGCAACGCTTGACTGTCATGACCTCTTCACTGAAGAAAGAACCCGTGTGGTTGCTAAAGCGACCTTTGACCTTGTGTTGACCCCCATATTTGGGAGTATATTTCGGCCAATCTTATATTCTCTTTCTACTCCTTTCTCCGAAATTCTTTGAATTTCTCAAAATCCTTCCAATCACCGATTACCTGAACAAACATAAATAATTAGATAATGAGCCTTTTTTTCTACTCAAGTGCACAAAAATCATATTAAAGGATAGAAGTGAGTAGAAAATCCCTAACTCATTAACACCCCCAACTTAAAATATTTGCTTTTCCTCAAGCCAAAAAAAATCAAAACCACAAGAGACAATCAATTTAAGCACAACACTATCCTTCTTCAACTAATACTCGTCCGACTCGACCCCAAACTACAAGTTTGTTTCTTTACTTGATAAAAATCACTTATACTTATTTAGGAAGCTGTAATTCAAGCATATAAATGCTCATTACATTCAAAGTAATGCCATACTTTGTGGTACATCATTTCATTATGTAGATTCATACGCTTAACATCCAGACCACGCTTAGATTGATTTCTAGCCTATACCCAACTACTTCAGTAATGAGTCCTCATAGCTCAATGAAATTTCTTTATGCTTGGTTTAGCTAGTTTACTTCCAGTCTTTCTGTGTTGTCTTGAGTAAGCTGGGGACTTGTCTCAGCAGATCATTAGTAGTAGAGCCTTTCAGACATAAATTGAGTATTAAATGTTATAGGTTGTTCCTTAGTTGAACTTACCTTTATTATTGTAGGATAGCTCCTTGGACCATGCATGGGAAAACCTTTCACCGTACTTGATCTTTTAAATAATAGATTTTAAGGCCAACATTCATTCACTTCAAGCTAGACATGGCTCAAATACTAATGGAAATAATTTTTAAATCGTGACCTATAATCATTGATGGCATAACCATCTATCATACTAATCAAGACCTATTTTAGGAAAATACCTCGCAAAGCATTGAGGGAAAATCTAGATGTCATTCATGTCATGTCCCAAATCTTTATAGAACATATAGACAATCTCATATATAAGGCTTTCTTGATTCATAAGCATACTTTTATGATTATGCATTCATTTCAATAATTCATTAGCTTCATCAGTGTTCAAAGACAATGCATCTTAAAATTTATTTGCATCAATTATATAAAGAGAAGACATGCATAATTCTCATATATTCATCTTTCATAGTTCAAGATCCACATTATATCAACATATCTTTAAAAACATGGGTTATGATGGATTCATTGGAAAACCACTTTAAAACATGCAATAACTTCAATTGAAGCATAAAAATTCATAAATCAATCAAATAAATCAAAACTAAAAGGAACCCATGACATGGAAGAAAACACTAACTTCAATTGGAGAATTCGAACATGGCAAATTGGAGATTTTGGGAACTCTATGGAGGGAAGGGATCCATGGATGAAAACTATCATACCATGATGCAACAATCTTGGAATCAATGGAGTTTTTTGAAGGTTGATCATGAAACCCTAGTTTTCTTCTTAAACTTCTAGAGAGAGAAATATTTGGAGAGGAAGGAACTGATCTTCTTTTGAGAATTTAAGAGAATGAATTGGGTTTTGGGTGATTTGGGGGTTAAAAAATATTATAGAGGCTTCTATTAAAGATCACAATGACATAGTTTTGAGTTAAAATAATTGTAAAAGATATAATAACCCCTAACTTAAAAATTGACGAGTGCCATCTACCAGGGAACTGATGGACCGTCGTTTGGACTTCCAACCACCAACTAGGGTCGTTATTCATGGTCTACCCGACAGGAATTCACTAAAACAAGCATAAATGTTTACTCGATCTTGCATTTTAGTAAACTTAGTGGTGTTGGAAAGAGGATTCAATTATCATTAGGTTGATAGGTCATAGGCAACCAAATTCATTATATAATAAAATATATGACTGTTTGAAGTTTACCTAAAAGACCTTTCTTTCCAAATAACTACGTTGTCAATGACAGTGGCGAACCACAGTCTGTGGAAAACCTATGTACCATCCTGTTCGTCTTTCATTGACTTCATAGGGCCATCAACGATGGACCCCTTCATACATGCCATGGTTCTATCTATGGACCATAGGTCGTGGTCGTCGTTCTCGACATCTGAATCTGAAATCTTTCTAGGTCTGGGACTCACAAATGAGATCTATATAAGGTTCGTGCATTGAAAAATATACCATTTTTGTAAACCATTGATCAAGTCCTGGAACTTAAGATTTTAAAAAAATATAACTAACTAACCACGGCCACCACTGATTTCATATATCAAGACACTTCATCCAATTCTAAATATTAACGATTGTTAGTCAGTTATATAACCCAACTAAATGAGTTGGGGTTGAATCCCAAAAGGAGTATTATGCGTTTAAGATTCAATCATAAAAAACTAAAATGTTCAAGTCAACTATATAAATAGAGATTTACGAGTAAAAGCTTAATCAAATTAAAGGGTTGATATAAGTGTCAAATAAGGGGATTTTTTTAACTGTCTGCTACAACGACAACAAATATCACAAAAATAACATTAGTGAAACGGGTTCTAGGGATGTGATCGGATTATAGGCTAAGGTAGACAAGTAACGTTCCGGAAAAATGAATATATCTAGTGAAGAGACCAGTAAGTCCGTTAGTATGCGTATTGGGGTACATAGGCATCCCAATGCCCAATTTTGAGAAATATTGGGCATATCATAGAATATTGGGTAAGGGGTGTAAGCCAATTTGTATGTATACACAAATAAATAAATGGTAATATTGATCCTCAACTCAATTCATTAAGTAATAGGCATCCCAATGCCCAATATTGAGGAATATTGGGTATATCATAGAATATTGGCTGAGGGGTGTTAGCCAATTTCTATGTATACGCAAGTAGTTAAAATAACTATATTCTTCATATATGGCCCAATATACATTCTCATCAAGAAATAGGCGTCCCAATGCCCAATATTGAGAAATATTGGGCATAGTATAGAAAATTGGCTAAGAGGTGTTAGCCAATTTCTATATATGTATCCTCAGGTATTTAAGATATAATCCAAGATTATTAGAAATTGTACCTGCAATGAAAACCCTAAGCTAAGAAAAATATTCCTTAACCATATATACTAACTGGCACATTAGGTACTAGGCATCCAAATGTCAAGCCTAGTACCATAGTACATAACCATTTAAAATGATTATGTAGATTAAGAAGTGCCCAAGGACATACTGAGGATCCTTGGGACAATAAGAAAACATTCCCAAAGGAACCATAAATAATAGTTAGTTAGGAAAGTACAAGCAACCCATGTGCAAGCACATGGGGAGATACGGCCAAGAGGGGACCACCCTAACCTAATTTGGTTAGGATAGTTATGGGGAAAACGTGCACAAGCGACCACTCCATGTGGGGACTAACTTCCTAATCAATTCTAGACTCTAACCTACTGCCCTAAATAGCTAACTAACCTAGGAACAAACGAAATAAACTAATTAGTGTACCCGACATCCTAGGACTAAACCGGGTTGACACTAACCTAGTACTAGTTGAAGAGACAACCTAGTAGCTAACCTAGGATGGTCCAAAAGGTTAGTTATGGTCCTAACAACTTAGGGGTACTTTATTAATTCCCCTAGGTTACCTAATTAATTAATTTATCAACTTAAATAATTAATTAATTTAAAAGGGCTAAAACCGAAACTACAAAGGAAATTTTCAGATTTTGGTTAAGACAAGAAAGTGACAACCTAGTACCTAACCTAGGATGGTCCAAAGAGTTAGTTTAGGTCCTAACAACCTAGGTATACTTTAGTAATTAACCTATGATACTTAAATAATTAATTTAGCAACTTAATTAATTAATTTAAAGGGGCAAAACCGAAATCACAAAGCAATTTCCAGATTTCGGTTAAAACAAGAAAAAAGATAACCTAGTACCTAACCTAGGATGGTTCAATGGATTGGTTATGGTCCTAACGACTTAAGGGTACTTTAGTAATTACCTTATATCACCTAATTAATTAAATTATCAATTTAATTAATTAGTTTAAATAATCAAAATGAAATTCTTACACTAACCTAGTACAACTTAAGAAACATCCTAGTACTTAACCTAGGATGGTCAAAAGGGTTAATTTTGGTTCCAATGACTTAGGGGTACTTTAGTACTTACCGTAGGTACCTAAATTAATTAAATTAAGGATTTAATTAATTAATATAAAGTCAAAATATTGACCAAAACAATAGTCAACACCAATTTCCAGATTTGACTAAGTGTTATGTTCTCCTATGTTTAGTCAACTTAGGGGGGGGCATTTTGATAATTGGTTAATTAGTTTATTAAATTAACTTATTAAACCTAAGTGGTATAATTCAATATCAGTTCTTAAATTCAAACTCATAGAAAAAAAGGACGCAAAAACAGTAAGCCACGAACGCAAGAAAAAGGCAGAAAATTTATCAATTTCCCTAGGGCGATTTCAAGGTTTCGTTCAAGGTGGTCTTCGTAGATTAAGTTCTACATAAGGTATGGGTTTCTCTCCTGGACTCCTTTATCCAAGAGAACTTTCTTTCCAAAGAATTCAACGATCTTGAAACTAGGGTTGTTCCCGTTCTCGTCGAACTCCTTGTCCCTAGTATCCTTTTCGATTTCAATGTTGAATAGGTTAGAGATCATGTTGTTGGTATGTGGTGTTGTCTGATCTTATCTGTATTGTTCTTTAATGATGAATAGCGAATGAACCTATGATATTGAAATCGTATGAAGTTAAACGGGAATAACGTGAATTAAGAATTGATGATGTGCTAGTTGCGTCTGTAATTGCTTAAGTGTTGATGTGCTGTACGAATGATTGACTTGCTGTTTTGTAACATTATGAAGATGCTAAAGTCATCAAATGTTAATATGATGCTGTCCAATATGTCTTAAACACGTTACCCTAAAGTCATGAACTAAGATTGATTAAAAGAAATCATTATGAAATCACATCTTGAATGAATTGGCTATCTGATTCCAATAAAATTGGCTAACACTACTTGTTCAAAACGAATGCATGCTAATGGCTAGGAGCTTATGTAAATAATTGAAAGATTCGCTAAGGGTTCATACATATGGAAATTTAAATATGGACATACGTCAAAATTGGCCTATGCCAATAAAAATGATTTGCTAGTTTAATATCCCAAATCTTGAGCCAATACTAATCATATGCCAATTCTTGTGTAGTAGGAGTATAAAGTATATTATAAGCACTTCTATAGTAACTCAATGAATCCATAACCAATGGCATTCCATTCATTGGGACAACTCCCAACATGTTCTACAAGAATGAACTATGAACATATGTAACTAATTGAAAGAAGTGCTCATCGTCCATAAACGATAAAATGAATCTACTACACTAAAGTAAAGAAGTAACGTGATTTATAACATAATTAAAGGGGTCTAAATTAAGTAAGTGACCAGAATGGGGTGTTAGAGAAAGTGAGACAAGTCTTACTTACACCTAAGCTACTATGTTAAAAGAATACTCACGAATGAAGAGTTAGAATGTGTGAGAGTAGTCTCATTAACACCTAAGGATGATATGTAAGGACAATTCATATTCATCAATGTAAAGTAAGGATTATATGTAAGGCAATTCACATTCATCAATGTAAAGTAAGGATGATATATAAGGATAATTCACATTTCATCAATGTAAAGTAAGGATGACAAGTAATCAAAAGAGTACATAAATCTTAATCACATTCTATATGTAAGTGTAAGGACAATTCACACTTAATACGTAAAGAAGATATGAGAAATCATCTAATGAGCTATGACTACCTCATGCTAGAAGCAAGCTTCGATGATGTTTGAGTTGAATGTAAATAGGAACTTTAAACTGAGCACCAATAGGCTAGTTATGAGTGGTGATGCCTTCTTTCGGGAAGGGCGGAGGTTCACGTATTTCTCATGAGATGAGACTGTCCACCAAGGTGGGTATGGGTCTCCCTAAATCTCCTAGTCTTTAAACTATGCTGCCAACATAGGGAACTAGCCAGTGGTTTTCCACCTAAGCGAGCTAGGGATGTTTTGGTTTCACCTTGGCCAGTGACTCCACCTCTTTTCGGTGTGGGGAAGACACCGAATTTCATGAGCTCACATGATCTATGTCGGTTAAAGTTGAAGTTTCTCAATGTATGAAAGATAAAGAAATGAACGATACCGAAGGTGTTTGTGCAAGACATTCAGGAGGTGAAATCACATTCAAGTAATGAAATTAGGTTATTCTTGGTCATTGCACTTCATGATCCCGATGAGAGTCTTAAACTTCATCCTAGGTATAGCTGGTGTTTAAATCAGCCTACGAATTAATGAAATGAATAATGTGAAGTACGAATGAGCGAATGAAGCAGACTCTGTGTTTTCTAAAGAAGGCCCTCGAGTTTGAGGTACCATATGTTGGTACCTCACTTGAGATGTTTTAATGCTACATCCACAATTCCAAGGTCTCATAGATATGAAATGTATAATATATAAAACATGAAAACGTTAACTAAATAACCCATAACTTCCCTAACATGAAAGTAATGAAATCAATGGAATGATCAATAGAGAATGGCTTATGAAATGTAACAAATATATAGTGTGATGAATGACTTGCTATAAGAATAGTCAAAGCATGTCAAATGAAGTTTACAATAAGTAAAGGTCATAGCTACTAATGAATCTTCATGTCATGAAAATGAACAAAGCCAAATGAAATTGGCTTATAATGACTTCCTTTATTCGGAAAATATCAAAGACAATAATGAATTCAAATATGCTTATCCAAAATTATTAACTAATGTATTTAGCCAATAAAGATTGGCTTATAAAGAATTCATGCCCAAAGTAAGCAAGATCATAAGCTTTAATGATATGCCCCAAGAACTATGCACATTATGCAATCAACTAAAGAATGAGTATAGTCAATAAGTATTGACTTATAAATATATTCATGCCCCAAATTGTAGTTAAGTCATTTCCTTAATCTCTTGAATTACTTACCTGATTCATTGTGGGTATGGGACTACAATGAATCATTGCACTTGTAAGTAAAACATAGGACCAAAGGAGTTATTGAATTACTCAACAAGAAGAATAAAAAGACTGAAAAATAATCTAAGTGTACAAAGAGGAGCTCTCAGCCTAAGAGGATCAAAATCACAAATCTTCGCCCGAGTTGTTCTAAAATTATGTTTATGATACTAATGTCTTTTAATCATATATAAAATGAGTTGTGTGCTTTGAATGCATTAAAATACATCATATTCATACCACAATTCACAACTAACGAATTAGGAAAGTCTAATCACTAGACTTTCCAAAAATTGCATGTTGCTTAGGAAGAGCTTTCATTGATCATGCATACCTTTATGTGTATGTGTGCATACATCCATACTTAGTACAAGTGGTGTACTAACCCCTACTATTTACTATTTTATAGATGCAGGTTAAAGGACAGATGGACGACTCTTGCAACGGTTTGGACATCAGCGTTTCTCCAGACCATTTAATAGGTCCTCTTAATTTCGAGGATGCTACAGTTTTAGTCTAGACTTAGTTTTACACATAGCTAGTGGATGTTGTCCCTAGTTTTTCTTTCGTACTTTCGTTTCGAAGATTTTGTAATAAGGTCGTGTTTGGCAAACGTATTTATGATATATTCTTATTCTGTTTCGAATTGATTTTTATGATAGATGGTTGTTACATTTATATTGAGCTTAGTATATGACGAATTCATGAAATAACTATATGAAGTCTATGTATACTTCATACGTTTAAGATTTTTAAATTTTCTGCAAATTTAACTACATGAATATGATGAATGCAAGATGAGGCATGTCTGCGACCTCTGAGAGGTCAACAATGCCGGTGACGATTCAGATTCCAGAATGTGGGTCGTTACAAACTTGGTATCAGAGAATGAGGTTAAATTACCTAGGATCTAAAGCTCAACACAACCACGTTACGTGGTTTCTAGATTATGGTTGTGAAGCGCGCCACAATCATGATTTAGAGACTACGCAATGATAGAAAATCTTCCCTTCTTCTACTTTTTATCGTGCTATCTAGATCTTTGACACTTTGTGTCATTCTAAGTATCAAACTTCCTTCTTGTGTGAACGCGTAGAAGAATACACACAAGAATTAGGATGGCCGAATGATCTAAGGCGCCAGACTCAATATCTGGTCTTCCCAAGAAGGGGCCATAATGGAAATGCCCAGCATGAATGAAAGACGTGTGGTGAGTATGGTTGTTCGCATGGAGGTGAATGCATGGTAAGTTCTAAAAGCCTGTTACGAGTACTAATAAAGAGGAGAAGGCTAATTTGGCTGCATACTAACTCAAGAATATGGCTAAGGTATGAATTGGCTCCATAAGTGTTATGCTACCATATACTATCGAAACAGGGTAGTAAGATTTCAGTTGCCAAATAAGTTAGAATTGAAATGGGAAGGGCGTGGTTCAAATCCAACAAGCCAAATAGTTTCAAATCTTAAGGCCAATAAGATGTTATCTAAGGGGTTAGGAGCCAATGATAACCTTTCTTACGAAGATATTTCCTTTCAAATTTCAGATCGCCAAGTGAAACGGTTGAGTAACAAGGAGTTTGCCACCGTTAAGGTGTTATGGAGGAACCACCCTTGTTGAGGGGGCAATATGGGAGGCCGATGCCGATATGAGATCCCGTTACCCTCACTTGTTCAGTTCTTGAGGTTACATATACTCTTCCTAAGTATGGTTTACGTTTAAGAAACTCTAAGTTTAAGTGCTTTAGTCGATTTGGTGTTATAAGTCACTAATCGTATGTTTTATAATAGCACTATGTGAGTTAAACGAAGTTATGTTGAATTTTATGTTGCCGTTTTTGTGTAGCATAGGCATGTTTTCTGTGTTGCATGATTTGTGATGTGCGTTAAGTTAAGTGTGAGTGAGAAGGAAATTCCTCAATCTCAAATATGAAGCTTCAGATAATCTTGAACGATATGAATCATCCAAATAAGTGTGAATTAGATATTCACAAAAAAGAGAAACGTTTAAGTATGACAAAGTAACTTTCGAAAATCACCCTCTTTGTTTAAATGATTTGTAAGTGTCATTCGGGGACGAACGTTCCTAAGGGGGGCATAATGTAACGTTCCGAAAAAACAAATATGTCTAGTGAAGAACCCAGTAAGTCCGTTAGAATGCGTATTGGGTACATAGGTAAATATTGGGCATATCATAGAATATTGGCTAAGGGGTGTTAGCCAATTTGTATGTATACACAAATAAATAAATGGTAATACTGATCCTCAACTCAATTCATTAAGTAATAGGCATCCCAATGCCCAATATTGAGAAATATTGGGTATATCATAGAATATTGGCTAAGGGGTGTTAGCCAATTTCTATGTATACGCAAGTAGTTAAAATAACTATATTCTTCACATATGGCCCAATATACATTCTCATCAAGAAATAGGCGTCCCAATGCCCAATATTGAGAAATATAGGGCATAGTATAGAAAATTGGCCACGAGGTGTTAGCCAATTTTTATATATGTATCCTCAAGTATTAAAGATATAATCCAAGCTTATTAGAAATTGTACCTTCAATGAAGTCCCTAAGCTAAGAAAAATATTCCTTAACCATATATACCAACTGGCACATTAGGTACTAGGCATCCAAATGTCAATCCTAGTACCATAGTACATAACCATTTAAAATGATCATGTAGATTAAGCAATGCCTAAGGACATAGTGAGGATCCTTTGTACAATAAGTAACATTCCCAAAGGAAACTTAAATAATAGTCAGTTAGGAAAGTACAAGCAACCCGTGTGCAAGCCCATGTGCAAGCACATGTGGAGATACGGCCAAGAGGGGACCACCCTAACCGAATTGGATTAGGGTAGTTAGGGGGAAAAACGTGCACAAGGGACCACTCCATGTGGGGCCTAACCTCCTAATCAATTCTAGACTCTAAAATACTTCCCTAAATAGCTAACTAACCTATGACCAAACGAAATAAACTAAGTAGTGCACTCGACATCCTAGGACTAAACAGGGTTGACACTAACCTAGTACTAGTTGAAGAGACAACCTAGTAGCTAACCTAGGATGGTTCAAAAGGTTAGTTATGGTCCTAACAACTTAGGGGTACTTTAGTAATTCCCCTAGGTTACCTAATTAATTAATTTAGCAACTTAATTAATTAATTTAAAAGGGCTAAAACCGAAATTACAAAGGAAATTTTCAGATTTTGATTAAGACAAGAAAGGGACAACCTCGTACCTAACTTAGGATGGTCCAAAGAGTTAATTAAGGTCCTAACAACCTAGGTATACTTTAGTAATTACCCTAGGCTACTTAATTAATTAATTTAGCAACTTAATTAATTAATTTATAGGGGAAAACCGAAATAACAAAGCAATTTCCAGATTTCGGTTAAAACAAGAAAAAAGAAAACCTAGTACCTAACCTAGGATGGTTCAATGGATTGGTTATGGTCCTAACGACTTAAGGGTACTTTACTAATTACCGTAGGTCACATAATTAAATAAATTATCAATTTAATTAATTACTTTAAATGATCAAAATGAAATTCTTACACTAACCTAGTACAACTCAAGAAACATCCTAGTACTTAACCTACGATGGTCCAAAAGGGTTAATTTTGGTTCCAATGACTTAGGGGTACTTTAGTACTTACCCTAGGTCCCTAAATTAATTAAATTAAGGATTTAATTAATTAATATAAAGTCAAAATGTTGACCAAAACCATAGTCAACACCAATTTCCAGATTTGACTAAGTGTTATGTTCTCCTATGTTTAGTCAACTTAGGAGGGGCGTTTTGGTAATTGGTTAATTAGTTTATTAAATTAACTTATTAAACCTAAGTGGTATAATTCAATATCAGTTCTTAAACCTAAAAATCATGTTCAAATTCATAGAAAAAAAGGACGCAAAAACAGTAAGCCACGAACGCAAGAAAAAGGCAGAACATTTATCGATTTCTCTAGGGCGATTTCAAGGTTTCTTCAAAGTTTTGTACAAGGTGGTCTTCGTAGATTAAGTTCTACATAAGGTATGGGTTTCTCTCTTGGACTTATTTCTCCAAGAGAACTTTCTTTCCAAAGAATTCAACGATCTTGAAACTAGGGTTGTTCCCGTTCTCGTCGAGCTCCTTGTCCCTAGTATCCTTTTCGATTTCAAAGTTGAATAGGTTAGAGATCATGTTATTGGTATGTGGTGATTGCTGATCTTATGTGTATTTTTCTTTAATGATGAATAGCGAATGAACCTATGATAGTGAAATCGTATGAAGTTAAACGGGAATAACGGGAATTAAGAATTGATGATGTGCTAGTTGCGTCTGCAATTGCTTAAGTGTTGATGTGTTGTAGGAATGATTGACTTACTGTTTTGTAATGTTATGAAGATGCTAAAGTCATTAAATGTTAATATGATGTTGTCCAATAAGTCTTAAAAACGTTACCCTAAAGTCATGAACTAAGATTGATTAAAATAATCTCTATGAAATAACATCTTGAATGAATTGGCTATCTGATTCCAATAAAATTGGCTAACACTACTTGGTCAAAACGAATGCATGCTAATGGCTAGGAGCTTATGTAAATAATTGAAAGATTGGCTAAGGGTTCATACATATGGCAATTTAAATATGGACATACGTAAAAATTGGCCTATGCCAATAAAAATGGTTTGCTAGTTTAATATCCCAAATCTTGAGCCAATACTAATCATATGCCAATTCTTGTGTAGTAGGATTATCAAGTATATTATAAGCACTTCTATAGTAACTCAATGAATCCATAACCAATGGCATTCCATTCATTAGGACAATTCCCAACATGTTCTACAAGAATGAACTATGAACATATGTAACTCATTGAAAGAAGTGATCATCATCCATAAACGATGAAATAAATCTACTACACTAAAGCAAAGAAGTAACGTGAGTTATAACATAATTAAAGGGGTATAAATTAAGTGACCAGAATGGGGTGTTAGAGAATGTCACGACCCAGATTCTGGAATCCGTATCGCAACCGGCGTCGTTGACATCTCGAGGTCACAGACAAGCCTCATCTTGCATTCATCACATTCATCTAGTTAAATTTGCGAAAAATTTAAAACTTTTTAAACGTATGAAGTTTACTTAGACTTCATATACTCATAACGTATTAAACATTATATACTAAGATCAACATCAATAGAACAACCATCTATTATAAAGAATCAATTCAAAACTGAAGATGAATATATCATAAATAGTTTGCCAAACACGGCCTTATTACAAAGCTTCGAAATGAAGGTACGAAAGAAAAGCTAGGGAAAACATCCACTAGCTATGTCTAAAACTAAGGCTAGACTAAATCTCTAGCATCCTCAAAATCATGAGGACCTACCAATTGGTTTGGAGAAACGCTGAAGCCCAAACCGCTGCAAGTGTCGTCAACCTGTCCTTTGACCTGCACCTATAAAAATAGTAAATAGTAGGGGCTTAGTACACCACTTGTACTAAGTATGGGTGTATGCACACATACACATAAAGCTATGCATGATCAATGAAAGCTCTTCCTAAGCAACATGCCATTTCTGGAAAGTCTAGTCATTAGACTTTCCTAATTCGTTAGTTGTGAATTGTGGTATGAATATGATGTATTTTAATGCATTCAAATCATACAACTCATTTTCTATGTGATTACAACACAATAGTATCATCAACATAATTTTAGAACCACACGGGCGAAGATTTAAATTTTTGATCCTCCAAACTCGAGAGCTCCTCTTTGTACACTTAGATTATTTTTCAGTCTTTTTCTTCTTCTTGTTGTGTAGTTCAATAACTCATTTGGTCCTATGTTTTACTTACAAATGCAATGATTCATTGTAGTTCCATACCCACAATGAATCAAGTAAGTAATTCAAGAGATTAAGGAAATGACTTAACTACAATTTGGGGCATGAATATATTTATAAGTCAATACTTATTGACTATACTCATTCTTTAGTTGATTGCATAATGTGCATAGTTTTTGGGCATATCATTAAAGCTTATGATCTTGCTTACTTTGGGCATGAATTCTTCATAAACCAATCTTTAGTGACTATTCCTATTATTGTATCATTGGCCTAATGTAAGAAGTCATTATTAGCCAATCTTATTTGGCTAATATCTTTTCCCAATTATATAAAGTCATTATAAGTCAATTTATTTGGCTTTATCATTTTCATAACATGAGGATTCATTATTAGCTATGCCCCTTACTTATTGTAAACTTTATTGGACAGGATTTGACTATCCTTACAACAAGTTATTCATTACATCAAGTATTCATTAGATTTAATTAGCCATTCTCTATTGATTATGTCATTGATTTCATTAATTTCATGTTTTATATATTATACATTTCGTATACACGAGACCTTGGAATCGTTGATATAACATTAAGACATCTCAAGAGAGGACCCAACATATGTGACCTCAACCCAAGGGCCTTCTTTAGAAAACACAGAGTCTGCTTCATTCATTCATTCGTACTTCACATTATTCATTTCATTAATTCGTAGGCTGATGTAAACACCAGCTATACCTAGGATGAAGCTTAAGACTCTCATCGGATAATGAAGTGCAATGACCAAGAATGACCAAATGTCATTACTTGAATCTGATTTCACCTCCTGATTGTCTTGCACAAACACCTTCGGTATCGTTCATTTCATTATATTTCATACTTTGAGGAACTCCAACCTTAACCTACATAGATCATGTGAGCATCATGAAATCCGGTGTCTTCCCCACACCGAAAAGAGGTGGAGTCACTGGCCAAGGTGAAACCAAAACATGCTAGCGTATATAGGGAGTTGAACCCTGCTAGATCCCTATATTGGCAGTATAGGTTCAAAGACTAGGAGATATAAGGAGACCCATACCCGGCAAGCCGGACAGTCCCATCTCATGAGAGTTAGGTGAACCTCCGCCCTTCCCGAATGAAGGCATCACCGCTCATAGGTAGCCTATTGGTGCTCAGTACAAAGTTTCATTACATTCAACTCATACATCATGGAAGCTGGCTTCTAGCATGAGAACATCATAGCTCATTAGATGATTTCTCTTCTCATCATTAGTATTAAGTGTGAATTGTCCTTACACTTACATATAGAGTATGATTGAGACTTATTTACTCTTTTGATGACTTGTCATCCTTACTTTACATTGATGAAATGTGAATTATCCTTACATATCATCCTTACTTTACATTGATTAATGTGAATTGTCTTTACATATCATCATTACTTTACATTGATGAATGTGAATTGTCCTTACATATCATCCTTACTTTACATTGATGAATGTGAATTGTCCTTACATATCATCCTTAGGTGTTAATGACACTAGTCTCACACATTCTAACACCTTCATTCGTGAGTATTCTTTTAACAAATTAGCTTTGGTGTAAGTAAGACTTGTCTCACTTCCTTTAACACCCGATTCTGTTCACTTACTTAATTTAGACCCCTTTAATTATGTTATAACTCACGTTACTTCTTTACTTTAGTGTAGTAGCTTCATTTCATTGTTTATGGACGATGAGCACTTCTTTCAATGAGTTACATATGGTCATAGTTCATTCGTGTAGAGCATGTTGGGAGTTGTCCCAATGAATGGAATGCCCTTGGTTAAGGATTCATTGAATTAGTTTAGAAGTACTTGAGTTGTCATTTCATTGTTTTGGCTACACAAGATTGACATATGATTAGTATTGGCCTAGAGAATTTGGAAATAACTTCATAGTCAATTTATTGGCACAAGACAAATATTCATTCAAATATAACTTGTATGTTAGACTAACCAATTCAATCTTTTTGGCATAAGCCAATTTTTACGTATGTTCATATTTAAATTGCCATATGTATGAACCCTTAGCCAATATTTTAATCATTTACATAAGTTCCTAGTCATTAGCATATATTCATTTTGACCAAGTAGAGTTAGCCAACTTTATTGGAACCAGATAGCCAATTTATTCAAGATATGATTTCATATATGTCTTTGAGCCAATTCTTTGTTTATGGCTTTTAGTGTCACGTTTTAAGAACATATTGGACAGCATCATATTAACATTTTATGGCTTTAGCATCTTCATAACATCACAACTACAACAAGTCAACATTCAGCCAAAGGCACATAATTAACTTAACACATCACGGACTTATCTTAGCATATTATCGATCCTTAATTATCATGATAAGATTAACTTTACGATATTACGAGTTCATAACTTCATTCAATACTCATTATTCAAGAACAATACATGTTAAGAACAGCCAGCACCACATACCAACAACATGATCTCTAACCTATTCAACATTGAAATCGAAAAGGATACTAAGGGAAGGGAAGTTCGACGAGAACGATGGGAACAACCCTAGATTTCAAGATTTTGAGAATCATTCGAAGGAAAATACTCTTGGAGAAAGAATTCCAGGAGAGAAACCCATACCTTATGTATAACTTAATCTACGAAGACCACCTTGAACGAAACCTTGAAGAAACCGTAGAGAAATCGATAAATTTTCCTTTTTTATTTCGTTCGTTGCTTGCTATTTTTGCGTCGCCTATTCTATGAGTTTGAACGTGATTTTTAGGTTTAAGAACTGATATTGAATTATAAAACTTAGGTTTGATAAGTTAATTTTATAAACTAATTAACTAATTACAAAAAAGCCCCTCCTAAGTTGACTAAACATAGGAGAACATAACACTTAGTCAAATCTGGAAATTGGTGTTGACTATGGTTTTTGTCAACATGTTGACTTTATATTAATTAATTAAATCCTTAATTTAATTAATTTAGGTACCTAGGGTAAGTACTAAACTACCCCTAAGTCATTGGAACCAAAATTAACCCTTTTGGACCATCCTAGGTTAAGTACTAGGATGTTTCTTGAGTTGTACTAGGTTAGTGTAGGAATTTCATTTTGATCATTTAAAATAATTAATTAAATTGCTAATTTAATTAATTAGGTGACCTAAGGTAATTACTAAAGTACCCTTAAGTCGTTAGGACCATAACCAATCCTTTGAACCATCCTAGGTTAGGTACTAGGTTGTCTTTTTCTTGTTTTAACCGAAATCTGGAAATTGCTTTGTGATTTCTGTTTTGCCCCTTTAAATTAATTAATTAAGTAGCCTAGGGTAATTAATAAAGTACCCTTAAGTCGTTAGGATCTTAACTAACTCTTTGGACCATCCTAGGTTAGGTACTAGGTTGTCCCTTTCTTGTCTTAACCGAAATCTGAAAATTTCCTTTTTAGTTTCGATTTTAGCCCTTTTAAATTAATTAATTAATTTACTAAATTAAATAATTAGGTAACCTAGGGGAATTAATAAAGTACCCCTAAGTGTTTAGGACCATAACTAACCTTTTGGACCATCCTAGGTTAGGTACTAGGTTGTCTCTTTAACTAGTACTAGGTTAGTGTCAACCCGGTTTTGGTCCTAGGTTGTCGGGTGCACTAATTAGTTTATTTCATTTGGTCCTAGGTTATTTAGCTATTTAGGGCAGTAGGTTAGAGTCTAGAATTAGTTAGGAAGTTAGGCCCCACATGTAGGGGTCCCTTGTGCACGTTTCCCCCCCCCTAACTACCCTAACCGAATTCGGTTAGGGTGGTCCCCTCCTTGGCCACTTCTTTACATGTCTTGCACATGTGCTTGCACATGGGTTCGTTGTACTTTCCTAACTAACTATTATTTATGGTTCCTTTGGGAATGTTTACTTATTGTCCCAAGGATCCTCACCATGTCCTTGGACACTGCTTAATTTACATGATCATTTTAAATGGTCATGTGTTATGGTATCTAGGCTTGACACTTGGATGCCTCATATCCAATTTGTGAGTTAAAGGAAAAAGCATTTTAGCCTAGGGTCTTCATTGCAGGTACATTTCTTGGACAAGCTCATTAATTTTAGAAAATTGGCTAACACCCTTTAAGCCAATATTTTGTAATATGCCCAATATTTTTCTTATTTGGGTATTATATAGAAATTGGCTAATACCCCTTAGCCAATTTTCTATATTATGCTCAATATTTCTCAATATTGGGCATTGGGATGCCTATGTACCCCCAATACACATTCTTAAAGATCTATTGGGCTCTTCACTAGACATGAAATTTTCCGGAATGTTACATTATCCCCCTCTTAGGAACATTCGTCCCCCAATGACACTTACACATAATTTTAAAATAAGAGGGAACTTCGAAAACACTTAAACATACTTAACACGTTATCGTTTGTGAACATCTGATTCACACATATTCTGGATGATGCATTCTTACTCAAGCTTATCTTAAGCTTTATTTTTGAGGTCGAGGAACTTCCTTCTCAATCACACTTAACTTAATGCACATCACAACTCATGCAACACATAAAATTACGTCTATGCAATACAAAAACAGCAACATAATGCACGCATGAACTTATTTTATCTCATTTAATGCAAGAATAAAATGCACAATTATGGACTTAACATACCCAATTGACTAATGCACTAAAATCTCAGAGTTCCTTAACCAAAATCACATCTAGGAAGAGTATATCTAACCTCAAGAACTGAACAAGTGAGGGTAACGGGATCTCATATCGGCCTCGGCCTCCCACGTTGCTCCTTCAACAAGATGGTTTCGCCATAGTACCTTCATGGTGGCAACCTCCTTGTTCCTTTGCCGCTTCACTTGACGATCTAAAATCTCAACTGGAACTTCTTCGTAAGAAAGGTTCTCATCAACTCCTAACCCCTCAACAGGCAGGATGGATTCTGGATCTCCTAAACACTTCTTAAGCATTGACACGTGGAACACTGGATGAACAGAAGCCAAGTATTGTGGTAACCTCAGTTCGTAGGCAACATTTCCTACCCTCTGTAAGATCTCATAAGGACCTATGTACCTCGGACTCAACTTCCCTTTCTTACCAAACCTCATCACCCCTTTCATGGGTGATATCTTCAGATAGACTTGATCAAAGAGATCATCGATTCAGGGAAGAGGATACTTGTTCTTTATTGTGACTTTGTTGAGTTGTCGATAATCGATACACACTCTAAGGGTTCCAATCCTTTTTCTTTACGAACAACACTGGAGCACCCCATGGGGATATGCTCGGCTGGATGAAGCCCTTATCAAGTAGATCTTTTAACTGCAACTTCAACTCTTTGAGTTTGGCTATTGCCATCCTATACGGGGGAATAGAAATTGGCTTGGTGTTGGGACCTAAGTCAACACCAAAATTAATCTCACTTTCAGGAGCGATTCCTGGTAAATCCTCCGGAAAGACATCTTGAAACTCATTCACTATTGACACAGAGTCTATGGAAGGGACTTGTTGCTCTAAGTCATTGACTCTAACTAAGTGGTATAAATACCCCTTAGCTATCATCTTATTGGATTTTAAATGTAAAACGATTTGGCCTACTGGATTTGAACCACGCCCTTCCCATTCCAGCTCTAACTCATTTGGGAACTGGATTCTCACTATCCTGTTTCGACAGTCTATAGTAGCATAATACATTATGGAGCCAATACATACCTGAGCCACATCCCTGGGCTCGTATGCAGCCAATTCAGCCTTCTCCTCTTCATTAATACCAGCAGCATGCATTTAGACTCTACCATGTATTCATCTCCATGTGAACGGTCATCCTTACTACACATCCTTCAGTCACGCTGGGCATTTCTACCATTGCCCTTCTTGGGAAGGGCAGATCTTGAGTCTGGCGCCTTAGACCACCTGGTCATCTTAATTCTTGTGTGTGTTCTTCTACGCGTTCACACAAGAAGGAAGTTAGATACTTAGAATGACACAAAGTGTCAAAGCTCTAGATAGCACGATAAAGAGTAGAAGAAGGAAGAATTTCCTATCATCGCGTAGTCTCTAAGTCATGAATGTGGCGTTCTTCACAACCATAAGCTAGAAACTACATAACGTGGTTGTGTTGAGCTTTAGATCCTAGGTAAGTTAACCTTATGCTCTGATACAAAGTTTGTCACGACCCAGATTCTGGAATCCGAATCGCAACCGGCGTCGTTGACCTCTCAGAGGTCGCAGACAAGCCTCATCTTGCATTCATCACATTCATCTAGTTAAATTTGCGGAAAATTTAAAACTTTTTAAACGTATGAAGTTTACTTAGACTTCATATAGTCATTACATATTAAACATTATATACTAAGCTCAACATCAATAGAACAACCACCTATTATAAAGAATCAATTCAAAACTGAAGATGAATATATCATAAATAGTTTGCCAAACACGACCTTATTACAAAGCTTCGAAATAAAGGTACGAAAGAAACGCTAGGGACAATATCCACTGGCTATGTCTAAAAATAAGGCTAGACTAAATCTGTAGCATCCTCGAAATCATGAGGACCTACCAATTGGTTTGGAGAAACGCTGAAGTCCAAACCGCTGCAAGTGCCGTTAACCTGTCCTTTGACCTGCACCTATAAAAATAGTAAATAGTAGGGGGTTAGTACACCACTTGTACTAAGTATGGGTGTATGCACACATACACATAAAGCTATGCATGATCAATGAAAGCTCTTCCTAAGCAATATGCCATTTCTTGAAAGTCTAGTCATTAAACTTTCCTAATTCGTTAGTTGTGAATTGTGGTATGAATATGATGTATTTTAATGCATTCAAAGCACACAACTCCTTTTCTATATGATTACAACAAAATAGTATCATCAACATAATTTTAGAACCACACGGGCGAAGATTTAAATTTTTGATCCTCCAAACTCGAGAGATCCTCTTTGTACACTTAGATTATTTTTCAGTCTTTTTCTTCTTGTTGTTGTGTAGTTCAGTAACTCATTTGGTCCTATGTTTTACTTACAAATGCATTGATTCATTATAGTCCCATACCCACAATGAATCAAGTAAGTAATTCAAGAGATTAAGGAAATGACTTAACTACAATTTGGGGCATGAATATATTTATAAATCAATACTTACTGACTATACTCATTCTTTAGTTGATTGCATAATGTGCATAGTTCATGGGCATATCATTAAAGCTTATAATCTTGCTTACTTTGGGCATTCATAAACCAATCTTTAGTGACTATTCTTATTATTGTATCATTGGCCTAATGTAAGAAGTCATTATAAGCCAATCTCATTTGGCTAATATCTTTTGCCAATTATATAAAGTCATTATAATCCAATTTATTTGGCTTTATCATTTTCATAACATGAGGATTCATTATTAGCTATACCCTTTACTTATTGTAAACTTTATTGGACAAGATTTGACTATCCTTAAAACAAGTTATTCATTACATCAAGTATTCATTACATTTCATAAGCCATTCTTTATTGATTATGCCATTGATTTAATTAATTTCATGTTTTATATATTATACATTTCTTATACATGAGACCTAGGAATCGTTGATATAACATTAAGACATCTCAAGAGAGGACCCAACATATGGGACCTCAACCCGAGGGCCTTCTTTAGCAAACACAGAGTCTGCTTCATTCATTTATTCGTACTTCACATTATTCATTTCATTCATTCGTAGGCTGATGTAAACACCAGCTATGCCTAGGATGAAGTTTAAGACTCTCATCGGGATCATGAAGTGCAATGACAAAGAATGACCTAATGTCATTACTTGAATTTGATTTCACCTACTGATTGTCTTGCATAAACACCTTCGGTATCGTTCATTTCATTATATTTCATACTTTGAGGAACTCCAACCTTAATCGACATAGATCATGTGAGCATCATGAAATCCGGTGTCTTTCCCACACCGAAAAGAGGTGGAGTCACCGGCCAAGGTGAAACCAAATCATGCTAGCTTATATAGAGAATTGAAACCCTGCTAGATCCCCATATTTGCAGTATAGATTCAATGACTAAGAGATATAAGGAGACCCATACCCGGCATGCCGTACAGTCTCATCTCATGAGAGTTACGTGAACCTCCGCCCTTCCCGAAGGAAGGCATCATCGCTCATAGCTATCCTATCAGTGCTCAATTTAAAGTTCCATTACATTCAACTCATACATCATGGAAGCTGGCTTCTAGCATGAGAACATCTTAGCTCATTAGATGATTTCTCATCTCATCATTAGTATTAAGTGTGAATTGTCCTTAACTTACATATAGAGTATGATTGAGACTTATTTACTCTTTTGATGACTTGTCATCCTTACTTTACATTGATGAAATGTGAATTATCCTTACATATCATCCTTACTTTACATTGATTAATGTGAATTGTCCTTACATATCATCATTACTTTACATTGATGAATGTGAATTGTCCTTACATATCATCCTTACTTTACATTGATGAATGTGAATTGTCCTTACATATCATCCTTAGGTGTTAATGAGACTAGTCTCACACATTCTAACACCTTCATTCGTGAGTATTCTTTTAACAAATTAGCTTTGGTGTAAGTAAGACTCACTTCCTTTAACACCCCATTCTGTTCACTTACTTAATTTAGTCCCCTTTAATTATGTTATAACTCACGTTACTTCTTTACTTTAGTGTAGTAGCTTCATTTCATCGTTTATGGACGATGAGCACTTCTTTCAATGAGTTACATATGTTCATAGGTCATTCTTGTAGAGCATGTTAGGAGTTGTCCCAATGAATGGAATGCCCTTGTTATGGATTCATTGAATTAGTTTTGAAGTACTTGAGTTGTCATTTCATTGTTTTGGCTATAGAAGATTGGCATATGATTAGTATTGGCCTAGAGAATTTGGAAATAACTTCATAGTCAATTTATTGGCACAAGACAAACATTCATTCAAATATAATTTCATGGAATCATTAGCCAATTCTATTACATATTTTTGGAGATAATATTGTAGGCCAATTTATTGGCATAAGCCAAACTTTCACTACACTTGAACTTTTAACCTTTGATTAACTTACAAGAACAATTCAATGTTTTTACGTTCACAATTCGTGTGGATAGGGTATGTTAGACTAACCAATTCAATCTTTTTGGCATAAGCCAATTTTTACGTATGTTCATATTTAAATTGCCATATTTATTAACCATGAGCCAATCTTTTAATCATTTACATAAGTTCCTAGTCATTATCATATATTCATTTTGACCAAGTAGAGTTAGCCAACTTTTTGGAACCAGATAGCCAATTTATTCAAGATATGATTTCATATATGTCTTTGAGCCAATTCTTAGTGTATGGCTTTTAGTGTCACATATTAAGAACATATTGGACAGAATCATATTAACATTTTATGGCTTTAGCATCTTCATAACATCACAACAACAACAAGTCAACATTCAGCCAAAGGCACATAATTCACTTAACACATCACGGACTTATCTTAGCATATTATCGATCCTTAATTATCATGATAAGATTAACTTTATGAAATTACAAGTTCATAAGTTCATTCGATACTCATTATTCAAGAACAATACATGTTAAGAATAGCCAGCACCACATACGAACAACATGATCTCTAACCTATTCAACATTGAAATCGAAAAGGATACTAGGGAAGGGAAGTTCGACGAGAACGACGGGAACAACCCTAGTTTTCAAGATCTTGAGAATCATTCGAAGGAAAATACTCTTCCAGAAAGAATTCCAGGAGAAAACCCATACCTTATGTAGAACTTAATCTATGAAGACCACCTTGAAAGAAACCTTGAAGAAACCTTGAAATCACCGTAGAGAAATCGATAAATTTTCTATTTTTATTTCGTTCGTTGCTTGATGTTTTTGCGTCCCCTTTTCTATTAGTTTGAACGTGATTTTAGGTTTAAGAAATGATATTTAATTATAAAACTTAGGTTTAATAAGTTAATTTAATAAACTAATTAACGTATTACCAAAAAGCCCCTCCTAAGTTGACTAAACATAGGAGAACATAACACTTAGTCAAATCAAAGAAATTGGTGTTGACTATGGTTTTTGTCAACATTTTAACTTTATATTAATTAATTAAATCCTTAATTTAATTAATTTAGGTACCTAGGGTAAGTACTAAAGTAACTCTAAGTCATTGGAACCAAAATTAACCCTTTTGGACCATCCTAGGTTAAGTACTAGGATGTTTCTTGAGTTGTACTAGGTTAGTGTAAACAATTCGTTTTGATCATTTAAACTAATTAATTAAATTGATAATTTAATTAATTAGGTGACCTAAGGTATTTACTAAAGTACCCTTAAGTCGTTAGGACCATAACCAATCCATTGAACCATCCTAGGTTAGGTACTAGGTTGTCTTTTTTCTTGTTTTAACCGAAATCTTGAAATTGCTTTGTGATTTTGGTTTTACCCCTTTAAATTAATTAATTAAGTTGATAAATTAATTAATTAGTAGCCTATGGTAATTAATAAAGTACCCTTAAGTCTTTAGGATCTTAACTAACTCTTTGGACCATCCTAGGTTAGGTACTAGGTTGTCCCTTTCTTATCTTAACCAAAATCTAAAAATTTCCTTTTTAGTTTCGGTTTTAGCCCTTTTAAAATAATTAATTAATTTTCTTAATTAATTAATTAATTAGGTAACCTGTGGGAATTACTAAAGTACCCCTAAGTTTTTAGGACCATAACTAACCTTTTGGACCATCCTAGGTTAGATACTAGTTTGTCTCTTTAACTAGTACTAGGTTAGTGTCAACCCGGTTTTGGTCCTAGGTTGTCGGGTGCACTAATTAGTTTATTTCATTTGGTCCTAGGTTATTTAGCTATTTAGGGCAGTAGGTTAGAGTCTAGAATTAGTTAGGAAGTTAGGCCCCATATGGAGGGGTCCCTTGTGCACGTTTCCCCCCCCTAACTACCCTAACCGAATTCGGTTAGGGTGGTCCCCTCCTTGGCCTTTTCTTTACATGTCTTGCACATGCGCTTGCTCATGGGTTGGTTGTACTTTCCTAACTAACTATTATTTATGGTTTCTTTGGGAATGTTTACTTATTGTCCCAAGGATCCTCACCATGTCCTTGGACACTGCTTAATTTACATGATCATTTTAAATGGTCATGTGTTATGGTATCTAGGCTTGACACTTGCATGCCTCATACCCAATTTGTGAGTTAAAGGGAAAAGCATTTTAGCCTAGGGTCTTCATTGCAGGTACATTTCTTGGACAAGTTCATTATTGTTAGAAAATTGGCTAACACCCTTTAAGCCAATATTTTCTAATATGCCCAATATTTTTTTTATTTGGGTATTATATAGAAATTGGCTAATACCCCTTAGCCAATTTTCTATACTATGCCCAATATTTCTCAATATTGGGCACTGGGATTCCTATGTACCCCCTATACACATTCTTAAAGATCTATTGGGCTCTTCACTAGACATGAAATTTTCCGGAATGTTACAGAGAAAGTGAGACAAGTCTTACTTACACCTAAGCTACTATGTTAAAAGAATACTCACAAATGAAGGGTTAGAATGTGTGAGAGTAGTCTCATTAACACCTAAGGATGATATGTAAGGACAATTCAGATTCATCAATGTAAAGTAAGGATTATATGTAAGGACAATTCGCATTCATCAATGTAAAATAAGGATGATATGTAAGGATAATTCACATTTCATCAATGTAAAGTAAGGATGACAAGTCATCAAAAGAGTAAATAGATCTTAATCACATTCTATATGTAAGTGTAAGGACAATTCACACTTAATACGTAAGAAGAGATGAGAAATCATCTAATGAGCTATTACTACCTCATGCTAGACGCAAGCTTTAATGATGTTTGAGTTGAATGTAAATAGGAACTTTAAACTGAGCACCGATAGGCTAGTTATGAGTGGTGATGCCTTCTTTCGGGAAGGGTGGAGGTTCACGTAATTCTCATGAGATGAGACTGTCCACCAAGGTGGGTATGGGTCTCCCTAAATATCCTAGTCTTTAAACTATGGTGTCAACATAGGGAACTAGCCAGTGGTTTTCCACCTAAGCGAGCTAGGGATGTTTTGGTTTCACCTTGGCCAGTGACTCCACCTCTTTTCGGTTTGGGGAAGACACCGAATTTCATGAGCTCACATGATCTACGTCGGTTAAAGTTGAAGTTTCTCAAAGTATGAAAGATAAAGAAATGAACGATACTGAAGGTGTTTGTTTAAGACAATCAAGAGGTGAAATCAGATTCAAGTAATGACATTAGGTCATTCTTTCTCATTGCACTTCATGATCCCGATGAGACTCTTAAACTTCATCCTAGATAAAGCTGGTGTTTACATCAGCCTACGAATGAATGAAATAAATAATATGAAGTACTAATGAATGAATGAAGCAGACTCTGTGTTTGCTAAAGAAGTCCCTCGGGTTGAGGTCCCATATGTTGGGCCCTCACTTGAGATGTCTTAATGCTACATCCACAATTCCAAGGTCTCGTAGATATGAAATGTATAATATATAAAACATGAAAACGTTAACTAAATAACCCATAACTTTCCTAACATAAACGTAATGAAATCAATGGAATGATCAATAGAGAATGGCTTATGAAATGTAATGAATATATAGTGTAATGAATGACTTGCTATAAGAATAGTCAAAGCATGTCAATTGAAGTTTACAATAAGTAAAGGGCATAGCTATAATGAATCTTCATGTCATGAAAATGAACAAAGCCAAATGAAATTGGCTTATAATGACTTCCTTTATTAGGAAAATATCAAATACAATAATGAATTCAAATATGCTTATCCAAAATGATTAACTAATGTATTTAGCCAATAAAGATTGGCTTATAAAGAATTCATGCCCAAAGTAAGCAAGATCATAAACTTTAATGATATGCCCCAAAAACTATGCACATTATGCAATCAAATAAAGAATGAGTATAGTCAGTAAGTATTGAATTATAAATATATTCATGCCCCAAATTGTAGTTAAGTCATTTCCTTAATCTATTGTATTACTTACTTGATTTATTGTGGATATTTGACTACAATGAATCATTGCACTTGTAAGTAAAACATAGGACCAAAGAAGTTATTGAATTACACAACAACATGAAGAAAAAGACTGAAAAATAATCTAAGTGTACAAAGAGGAGCTCTTGGCCTAAGAGGATCAAAATCTCAAATCTTCGCCCGAGTTGTTCTAAAATTATGTTGATGATACTAATGTCTTGTAATCATATATAAAATGATTTTTGTGCTTTGAATGCATTAAAATACATCATATTCATACCACAATTCACAACTAATGAATTAGGAAAGTCTAATCACTAGACTTTCCAAAAATTGCATGTTGCTTAGGAAGAGCTTTCATTGAGCATGCATAGCTTTATGTGTATGTGTGAATACATCCATACTTAGTACAAGTGGTGTACTAACCCCTACTATTTACTATTTTATAGATGCAGGTTAAAGGACAAATTGACGACTCTTGCAACAGTTTGGACATCATCGTTTCTCCAGACCATTTGGTAGGTCCTCTTAATTTCGAGGATACTATAGTTTTAGTCTAGCCTTATTTTTAGACATAGCTAGTGGATGTTGTCCCTAGTGTTTCTTTCGTATTTTCATTTCGAAGCTTTTATAATAAGGGCGTGTTTGGCAAATGTATTTATGATATATTCTTATTCTGTTTCGAATTGATTTTTATAATAGATGGTTGTTACATTTATGTTGAGCTTAGTATATGACGAATTCATGAAATAACTTTATGAAGTCTATGTATACTTCATACGTTTAAAAGTTATAAATTTTCCGCAAATTTAACTAGATGAATGTGATGAATGCAAGATGAGGCTTGTCTGCGACCTCTGAGAGGTCAACGACGCCGGTGGCGATTCGGATTCCAGAATTTGGGTCGTTACAAACTTGGTATCAGAGCATGAGGTTAAATTACCTAGGATCTAAAGCTCAACACAACCACGTCACGTAGTTTCTAGCTTATGGTTGTGAAGCGCACCACAATCATGATTTAGAGACTACGCAATGATAGAAAATCTTCCCTTCTCTACTCTTTATTGTGCTATCTAGAGCTTTGACACTTTGTGTCATTCTAAGTATCTAACTTCCTTCTTATGTGAACGTGTAGAAGAATACACACAAGAATTAGGATGGCCGAATGATCTAAGGCGCCAGACTCAATATCTGGTCTTCCCAAGAAGGGGCCATAATGGAAATGCCCAGCATGAACGAAAGACGTGTGGTGAGTATGGCTGTTCGCATAGAGGTGAATGCATGGTAAGTTCTAAAAGCCTGTTATGAGTACTAATGAAGAGGAGAAGGCTAATTTGGCTGCATACTAGCTCAAGAATATGGCTAAGGTATGAATTGGCTCCATAAGTGTTATGCTACCATATACTATCGAAACAGGGTAGTAAGATTTCAGTTGCCAAATAAGTTAGAATTGAAATGGGAAGGGCGTGGTTCAAATCCAACAAGCCAAATAGTTTCAAATCTTAAGGCCAATAAGATGTTATCTTAGGGGTTAGGAGCCAATGATAACCTTTCTTACGAAGATATTTCCTTTAAAATTTTAGATCGCCAAGTGAAAGTTTGACACCGTTAAGGTGTTATGGAGGAACCACCCTTGTTGAGGGGGCAATATGGGAGGCCAAGGCCGATATGAGATCCCGTTACCCTCACTTGTTCAGTTCTTGAGGTTACATATACTCTTCCTATGTCTGGTTTATGTTTAAGAAACTCTATGTTTAAGTGCTTTAGTCGATTTGGTGTTATAAGTCACTAATATTATGTCTTATAATAGCACTATGTGAATTAAAACGAAGTTATGTTGAATTTCATGTTACTGTTTTTGTGTAGCATAGGCATGTTTTCTGTGTTGCATGATTTGTGATGTGAATTAAGTTAAGTGTGAGTGAGAAGGAAATTCCTCAATCTCAAATATGAAGCTTCATATAAGCTTGAATGATATGAATCATCCAAATAAGTGTGAATTAGATATTAACAAAAGAGAAACGTTTAAGTATGACAAAGTAACTTTCGAAAATCACCCTCTTTATTTAAATGATGTGTAAGTGTCATTCGGGTATGAATGTTCCTAAGGGGGGTATAATGTAACATTCCGGAAAAATGAATATGTCTAGTGAAGAGCCTAGTAAGTCCGTTAGAATGCGTATTGGGGTACAAAGGCATCCCAATGCCCAATATTGAGAAATATTGGGCATATCATAGAATATTGGCTAAGGGGTGTAAGCCAATTTGTATGTATACAGAAATAAATAAATGGTAATATTGATCCTCAACTGAATTCATTAAGTAATAGGCATCCCAATGCCCAATATTGAGAAATATTGGGTATATCATAGAATATTGGCTAAGGGGTGTTAGCCAATTTCTATGTATACGCAAGTAGTTAAAATAACTATATTCTTCATATATGGCCCAATATACATTCTCATCAAGAAATAGGCGTCCCAATGCCCAATATTGAGAAATATAGGGCATAGTATAGAAAATTGACCAAGAGGTGTTAGCCAATTTTTTGTATATGTATACTCAAGTTTTTAAAATATAATCAAAGCTTATTAGAAATTGTACCTGAAATGAAGACCCTAAGCTAAGAAAAATATTCCTTAACCATATATACCAACTGGCACATTAGGTACTAGGCATCCAAATATCAAGCCTAGTACCATAGTACATAACCATCTAAAATGATCATGTAGATTAAGCAGTGCCTAAGGACATAGTGAGGATCCTTGGTACAATAAGTAAACATTCCCAAAGGAACCATAAATAATAGTTAGTTAGGAAAGTACAAGCAACCCGTGTGCAAGCACATGTGGAGATACGGCCAAGAGGGGACCACCCTAACCGAATTTGATTAGGGTAGTTAGGGGGAAAAACGTGCACAAGGGACCACTCCATGTGGGGCCTAACTTCCTAATAAATTCTAGACTCTAACCTACTGCCCTAAATAGCTAACTAACCTAGGACCAAACGAAATAAATTAATTAGTACACCCGACATCCTAGGACTAAACCGGGTTGACACTAACCTAGTACTAGTTGAAGAGACAACCTAGTAGCTAACCTAGGATGGTGCAAAAGGTTAGTTATGGTCCTAACAACTTAGGGGTACTTTAGTAATTCCCCTAGCTTACCTAATCAATTAATTTAGAAACTTAATTAATTAATTTAAAAGGTCTAAAACCGAAACTACAAAGGAAATTTTCAGATTTTGGTTAAGACAAGAAAGGGACAACCTAGTACCTAACCTAGGATGGTCCAAAGAGTTAGTTAAGGTACTGAAAACCTAGGTATACTTTAGTAATTACCCTAGGCTACTTAATTAATTCATTTAGCAACTTAATTAATTAATTTAAAGGGGAAAAAACCGAAATCACAAAGCAATTTCCAGATTTCGGTTAAAACAAGAAAAAAGACAACCTAGTACCTAACCTAGGATGGTTCAATGGATTGGTTATGGTCCTAACGACTTAAGGGTACTTTAGTAATTACCTTAGGTAATCTAATTAATTAAATTATCAATTTAATTAATTATTTTAAATAAAATCAAAACGAAATTCTTACACTAACCTAGTACAACTCAACAAATATCCTAGTACTTAACCTAGGATGGTCAAAACGGTTAAATTTTATTCCAATGACTTAGGGGTACTTTAGTACTTACCCTAGGTCCCTAAATTAATTAAAGTAAGGATTTAATGAATTAATATAAAGTCCAAATGTTGACCAAAACCATAGTCAACACGAATTTCCAGATTTGACTAAGTGTTATGTTCTCATTTGTTTAGTCAACTTAGGAGGGGCGTTTTGGTAATTGGTTAATTAGTTTATTAAATTAACTTATTATACCTAAGTTATATAATTCAAGATCAGTTCTTAAACCTAAAAATCACGTTCAAACTCATAGAAAAAAAGGACGCAAAAATAGTAAGCCACGAACGCAAGAAAAAGGCAGAAAATTTATCGATTTCTCTAGGGCGATTTCAAGGTTTCTTCAAGGTTTCGTTCAAGGTGGTCTACGTAGATTAAGTTCTACATAAGGTATGGGTTTCTCTCCTGGACTCCTTTCTCCAAGAGAACTTTCTTTCCAAATAATTCAACGATCTTGAAACTAGGGTTGTTCCCGTTCTCGTCGAACTCCTTGTCCCTAGTATCCTATTCGATTTCAATGTTGAATAGGTTAGAGATCATGTTGTTGGTATGTGGTGTTGGCTGATCTTATGTGTATTGTTCTTTAATGATGAATAGAGAATTAACCTATGATATTGAAATTGTATGAAGTTAAACGGGAATAACGTGAATTAAGAATTGATGATGTGCTAGTTGCGTCTGTAATTGTTTAAGTGTTGATGTGTTGTACGAATGATTGACTTGTTGTTTTGTAACGTTATGAAGATGCTAAAGTCATCAAATGTTAATATGATGTTGTCCAATATGTCTTAAAAACGTTACCCTAAAGTCATGAACTAAGATTGATTAAAAGAATCTCGATGAAATCACATCTTGAATGAATTGGCTATCTGATTCCAATAAAATTGGCTAACACTACTTGGTCAAAACGAATGCATGCTAATGGCTAGGAGCTTATGTAAATAATTGAAAGATTGGATAAGGGTTCATACATATGGCAATTTAAATATGGACATACGTAAAAATTTGCCTATGCCAATAAAAATGGTTTGCTAGTTTAATATCCCAAATCTTGAGCCAATACTAATCATATGCCAATTCTTGTGTACTAGGAGTATCAAGTATATTATAAGCACTTCTATAGTAACTCAATGAATCCATAACCAATGGCATGCCATTCATTGGGACAATTCCCAACATGTTCTACAAGAATGAACTATGAACATATGTAACTCATTGAAAGAAGTGCTCATCGTCCATAAACGATGAAATGAATCTACTACACTAAAGTAAAGAAGTAACGTGAGTTATAACATAATTAAAGGGGCCTAAATTAAGTAAGTGACCAGAATGGGGTGTTAGAGAAAGTGAGACAAGTCTTACTTACACCTAAGCTACTATGTTAAAAGAATACTCACGAATGAAGGGTTAGAATGTGTGAGACTAGTCTCATTAACACCTAAGGATGATATGTAAGGACAATTCACATTCATCAATGTAAAGTAAGGATGATATGTAAGGACAATTCACATTTCATCAATGTAAAGTAAGGATGACAAGTCATCAAAAGAGTACCTTGGCCGTTGACTCCACCTCTTTTCGGTGTGGGAAAGACACCGGATTTCATGATGCTCACATGATCTATGTCGGTTAAGGTTGGAGTTCCTCAAAGTATGAAATATAATGAAATGAACGATACCGAAGGTGTTTCTGCAAGACAATCAGGAGGTGAAATCAGATTCAAGTAATGACATTAGGTCATTCTTTGTCATTGCACTTCATGATCCCGATGAGAGTCTTAAACTTCATCCTAGGTATAGCGGATGTTTACATCAGCCTACGAATGAATGAAATGAATAATGTGAAGTACGAATGAACGAATGAAGCAGACTCTGTGTTTGCTAAAGAAGTCCCTCGGGTTGAGGTCCCATATGTTGGGCCCTCACTTGAGATGTCTTAATGCTACATCCACAATTCCAAGGTCTCGTAGATATGAAATGTATAATATATAAAACATGAAAACGTTAACTAAATAACCCATAACTTTACTAACATAAAAGTAATGAAATCAATGGAATGATCAATAGAGAATGGCTTATGAAATGTAATGAATATATAGTGTAATGAATGACTTGCTATAAGAATAGTCAAAGCATGTCAATTGAAATTTACAATAAGTAAAGGGCATAGCTAATAATGAATCTTCATGTCATGAAAATGAACAAAGCCAAATAAAATTGGCTTATAATGACTTCCTTTATTAGGAAAATATCAAACACAATAATGAATTCAAATATGCTTATCCAAAATGATTAACTAATGTATTTAGCCAATAAAGATTGGCTTATAAAGAATTCATGCCCAAAGTAAGCAAGATCATAAAATTTAATGATATGCCCCAAGAACTATGCACATTATGCAATCAACTAAAGAATGAGTATAGTCAATAAGTATTGACTTATAAATATATTCATGCCCCAAATTGTAATTAAGTCATTTCCTTAATCTCTTGTATTACTTACTTGATTTATTGTGGATATTTGACTACAATGAATCATTGCACTTGTAAGTAAAACATAGGACCAAAGGAGTTATTGAATTACACAACAACAAGAAGAAAAAGACTGAAAAATAATCCAAGTGTACAAAGAGGAGCTCTCGGTCTAAGAGGATCAAAATCTTAAATCTTCGCCCGAGTTGTTCTAAAATTATGTTGATGATACTAATGTCTTGTAATCATATATAAAATGATTTGTGTGCTTTGAATGCATTCAAATACATTATATTCATACCACAATTCACAACTAACGAAATAGGAAAGTCTAATCACTAGACTTTCCAGAAATGGCATGTTGCTTAGGAAGAGCTTTCATTGATCATGCATAGCTTTATGTGTATGTGTGCATACATCCATACTTAGTACAAGTGGTGTACTAACCCCTACTATTTACTAATTTATAGATGCAGGTTAAAGGACAGATTGACGACTCTTGCAACGGTTTGGACATCAGCATTTCTCCAGACCATTTGGTAGGTCCTCTTAATTTCGAGGATGCTACAGTTTTAGTCTAGCGTTAGTTTTAGACATAGCTAGTGGATGTTGTCCCTAGTGTTTCTTCCGTACTTTCATTTCAAAGCTTTTGTAATAAGTCCATGTTTGGCAAACGTATTTATGATATATTCTTATTCTGTTTCGAATTGATTTTTATGATAGATGGTTGTTACATTTATGTTGATCTTAGTATATGACGAATTCATGAAATAACTATATGAAGTCTATAATTTCTGCGACCTCTGAGAGGTCAACGACGCCGGTGGCGATTCGGATTCCAGAATTTGGGTCGTTACAGTAACTGCAACTATTAGTAAATAGTTTTAGATTAGTGAATAAGCTAGACTTTAGAGGGGATAAACTTTTTCTCGAACAATTTACCCCGAATAATGTTGGTCTATCTCGAAAACCAACAATTGTGCAAATAACAACTTACGCATTAGTCCATCCACTCTCTCGAGCTGAATATGTGGAAAAGGTTTAGGATTCACTCTATCGAGCTGAACCCACAACAACCCAATATCCATAGACCATCAACTTAGTAATCTTGATTCAAAAACCTCTGTCTCGAGCAAGCCAGAAATACAAAGGTAGAACTGTATTTGCAACTATAATTCTTTAAATTGAACTACAATTACTGAATGGAATCTGTTTTACATAACATTTAAACTAACAATTGGAAATATCCACAAGCTAAATTAGCCCATAATAACATTCACCCCAAGAATTGGGGTTTTAGATAGACATCATAAAAAGAAAGAAATCGTTACCAAATTATGTTTTCATCAATCGTGTATGTTAATTTCATTTTTATAAATATCCAAAGTGAAGAATCTCAAAGACCCACTTTCAATTTCTCAAAAAGGGAAAACTTCGATTCTTCAAAGTTAAGGAAAAGTTGGCTGAAAAATCTAAAATTACTCTAATGAATATTCAGAATAAATTTGATTGCTAAAAATATCGATATTAAACATAATGTTTGAATGTGTATTTATAGTCACCAAAAATATTCTGCGATTGATCATTAAGCGCAATAAGAAGAGATCGCCGATCAACTCAACAATTCTCCCTTTTACTTGTTATATCGCCTTTTTTCTTTGGCCTTCAACATCTTCAACTTTTGTAACTTTGGTCGATACAACACTGCATCGCGGAACAACTCGGTGACACACCGACTACTCCTTTTAATCGCTAACTTGATTTTCTCCTTTAGTGCTTAGCACACTGGAACTTTAGGTGAGATAATACCCTTTCGACGAATCGCCCGATGCATAAGGAGATCATCAAGCCTTCTTTTCTTTGTTCTTTCAACTACCTTGCTTTATTTGCACACTAGTGTCCATGCTTTGTTTCTCAATTAAAATACATGAAAATTAAGGGTTTTACATTAGTTATTTGCACAAAACAAGTATTTGAGGACACTAAATCTATCCAAACTAACCTCTAAATTAGTCAAAATTATGGACTCATCAACACCCCAAACTTAAAATTTTGCTTATACCCAATTCAAAACTCTAGTTTAACAGTCTACAAAGGATGTCTCAAAGAGTGCTACACAAGACTCAATCATGAATACACATAATAAGATTCAATTTACTCTTGCAAGGATTAATTGTGCACTCAAGGATTCAATTTGTTAATCACCGTTACCAAAGATTCTCAAGCTCAACAAAGCTGCTCAAGTGTCCTCACACAAAGAATGATTCCATATTCACACAATGGTTCAACAATATATAGCTCCAGAATCACGATCAACAGTCACACTCACAAATATTAACACATGCATGACTCCACCCATAGGTTTTCCTTGTTTTCTAGTAAACACTTGTTTTTGCTCACTCAAGATCAAAAAGGTCTTCTCAAGGCTTGTAACATGACTGTGTGTAAAGGTATGGTGATTTAGGATTAGTGACTGCTATCCTCATGAAATATGGTTTGAACAACACTTCCTTCCCTTTTCTTCATCCTTCTCATTCATTCTCAAGAGTCACCCCAATAATCACTTTTCATGAATTACCGGCCACCCCATTTTCTTTGCACTTTCACTACTTTATTTCAAACTTTTCATTATTTTTATTTTTCATTCTTCTTTCATTTTCTCATTTTTTATTTGGAGGGGTTCCATCATATCCAAAACAATGGGTAAAGGGAACTTCTTTGTTCTTCTTGATTTATCTTGTCTTCTCACCATACCCCAACTGAGGCTTTTGGCCTGACATGGATATTCAGAAAAACCATATCTCATGAGGATTAAGTGTGAATGGATAGAGAAAGTTCACAATTTCATTAGTTTTCTTTTAAGGAAAGTCTAAGGCTCAAAAGGTGTTCAAGCAAAGTTCACACACTCACAATGTACGCCACAAAAAAGGTATAATGTAAAATTGTTTCACCATTTAAACATATTGCCTAACATAATTTCTAGAGCTTGCATCACTTAGTCAACCAGACCAACGGGGAAAATTCTGGGTGTCATCACACATGGTTCATGTTAAGCTCATCTCACAAGGCATTAATATAAATGTCAAACAAGACTTAACACTTTCGCTAGTGTGCGATGTTCATCATAAGAGACGCAATTTTATAACCGACTAGTCACAATGAGATGTGAATAGTTCACATATTGTCTATGTAGCTTCATTTAGCCTCATCGTAGCTGCACATTCATTTTTGTTCGATTAAGACCACTACTTAAGTCATCGGTATTGATCATAACGATACTCAAGTTTGCATAAGAACAACAATATTCAACACAATTAAGAGGTGGTAGAAACTTTTTTGGAAAGTTCCAAAATCATTCACAATTAAAATAAGGAGCCACAAGCTCAAATATCCTCAAAAGAGTGCCAAAACACAACTTATACCTCAAAACAAAGATATACAAACAATATCATCAAAACAATAATCATTTCAGGTGTGCCTCACCCCACCAAAAAACAAAAGCAATTTGTCCTCAAATGCAAGAAAAATATCCAAAAGTCATGAAATAGTAAGACAAAGGAAGGTACAAAGAAATCACATCTACGCAGTACTTTCGTTTGTCTGGGCATTAGTTATGGTGTATCATCAATAGTACCGGATCTAGTAGGGACAACCAAGGGCATATCTTCAAAGAAGACTACAGAACTGCATCTACCATGGCCTCCTCAGTCTACGTAAGACCCTCAAAATAAACCTCCTCAGCAACGCCAAGCATCTCCTCGTCCATCTCCGCCTCTGACTTGGGATAAACTACATCCTCAACTCGAACATAATCTCTAGTGTTAGCTAGAGACATATAAGGATCAACTTGCACATCTCGGATTTCCAACATCCAGAAAATCATAGACAAGTCAGTGGAGTTCAACTGGTTGACATCACTCTTTAGGGCAACAATAGCGGCTTTTAGAGCCGTTACACCACTATCCTAGCTACAAGGGTATCAATGGTAGCACTCAAAAGTTTCACAACAACAGCAAGGGTTGTCTGAATAATGCCTGGAATGGAGGCCTCAATTATGGTATCACGACAATCGGCAGAATGAGGTAGATTGTCACGCCCAGAGCTACCCTCGAAACGTGGACACGGAACTTAGGACCACAAGTGATCCCAAGCTAACCCTGCTGCCATGATCATGATCATACTTAAGAAAATAACTGATGCGAAAGCTAAAGCATACTTAAAATGAAAAGTTGGGGAATACCCATATGCTAAAAGTGAAATATATGAAATACTGATGAGTTTAATACAAATAAAATATTAACTCAATACTAAGATAAAACTAACTATGTCTGAAATAAGCCTCTAACTAACTAAATATGTTGGGACAAGCCCCAGCTAAGTATAGCAAAAACTGAAACTAAAATACCAAAATACTAAAAAAAACTCATGACTATTGTCCTCGGAGAATGAGGACTCACCATTGATTCTGCTCAACTGGAGATTGAAAATCGATCTAAGCGTGATCTGGATGCTGAGAACCTGAACCTATATCACGAGAAGATGTAGCGCATGTATGCGTCAGTACTTGAAGGTACTGAACATGTAGGATAGAGTAAAGCTGAAATAAAACATAATTGAACAATCAAAAAGGCAAGTATAATAACCTGCACATGATATACTGATTTCTGAGCTAACTGGATGCAATGACAAAACTTATAACATGATAAGTGTAAAATCCTAAAATGAAATAAGGTGAAATAGAGCTTTGTGAATGTTTCTTGAGTGAATTTTTTGTTAAATTTAGTTATATAAGTTTTCTTAGGCAGTGTGTGAAGTTTGTTTAAGTTTGGAGGTCAAACGACCAAGAACGTCCATGACGTTCGCAAGGTGTGTCTTAGAAAGTGATCATGTGTCTTGATGTCTTTGAGTGAGTTTTATGTGTTCGTTTCATTTGAAATTAGTGTGAGATGTTCCTAAGACCTAGATGACTTAGTTTAGTTGTTTAAAGTCCGGGTATGACTCCATATGTACCCACGAGGGTCCCTAGAAGAGGACCCCGACTCTTAGACAAAACCTGACAAAATAGTATCCATCGACGAGCCAATCGACGGCCAGTCGACCAGGAAACGGATCGACGACTTGGTCCGTCTTTTGGATATGAATTCCTGTAGGTTTGGGAGTTGAATACCCAAACCACGATCCCTCATCAATGGGACGTCGACTCATCGACGATCCATCGCTGAGAGGCGTCGATGGGGGCCTGCAAAAGTTGTCTCGCCTGCTGCCTAGACTTGGGGTGTTTTGTAAATTCACCCCAAGTATTTTATAAACCCAGGACCATATTTTTAGTGTTTTTAAGGTGTATTAAATTAGTTTTAAGTCCTATACCTAGACAATACCCCTCACTTCAAAATTCAAACTCTCTCTCTAAAGACAAAGTCTCTCAAAGTCACCATTGGAGCTAGAAGTCAAGAAGAGCTAGGAGGGCTATTGGTTTCCAAGTTATTCATCAAAATCTTTGGGATTTATATTATCTAAGGTATTGTATCCATCCTTGAACCCTCTTCCATTCAAGGATTCCTTTCTAAAAGATTTCAAAATAGGTTTTCAAAACACTATTTTCTTCTATCTTTTATTCTAAGCATGGGACTTCTTGTAAAAGTGTTTTAATAATTCAAATGTGTTTATTATAACATTAATTGATGATTTTAATGGAAAAACCCTAATGAACTCATGTTTATGTATATTTTAAACTTTTAGCTTAAGAAATGGGTTAAGTGAACATGTTTGTGTAGGGTATGAACTTTGGTTTTCTTGTGTTGTAATTATGATTTAGCTACTCTCCTAAGGGACTTATTATGATGAAATATTAAGAAATTGGTTATAGGTGGAGATTTCTTGGTTCAATGGTGAGTTGCTTATATTGTATAATTCTTATTAAAAATTGCTCTTGAGTGGTATGGTCCACCTTCTTGTCGGCGGTATTTACTTGATGAACTTGATATTACTTAGTATGTATTATGAGTGTGGTTTTGATGGCCTAATATGTGAAATGAGGTGATATAGAAAATGGGTCATGTATTGTGTTTTGTGAAGCTTGAATTGCATGTTTGACCTAGATTATGCCTAAATGAAGTATATGATTATGTGAAGTATGTAAAGTGTGTGATTTGATGAATGAAGGTATAAAGCATGTATAGAAGTAATGTGAATGAAATGATGCTTATATTCAAGGTGTGATCACATGTACACACACACTTAAATGAATGTATGAAGCTAAGTTGGGTAAAAAGGGGAGTCTTGGGGTGAACACTTTTCGTGAGTTGAGATGAAGTGTTTAGTAGCAACCTCACTACATCCTAAGGGCTTTCTAAGATAGGTCTGTCACACCCCGAGTTATCCCCGAGACGCGGACACGGAACCTAGGACCACAAGTGATCCCAAGCTAACCCTGCTGGCATAATCATGAGCATACTAAAGAATAATAAACTATTGCGAAAGCTAAATCATACTTAAAATGAAAAGATGGGGAATACCCATATGCTAAATCTGAGATATATGAAAAATAATGAGTTTAATACAAAGAAAATAGCAACTCAATGCTAAGTTGAAACTAACTATGTCTGAAATAAGCCTCTAAACTGGACTAGAAATACTGGGACAAGCCCCAGCTAAATCTAGCAAAACTGAAACTAAATGACTAAAAGACTGAAATGAAACTCATGACTGTTGTCCTCGGAGAATGAGGACTCACCACTGAATCTGCTGAACTGGAGATCGAAAATCGATCTATGCATGATCTAGATGCTGAGAACCTGAACCTACATCAGTAGAAGATGTAGCGCACGTATGCGTCAGTACTTGAAGGTACTGAGCATGTAGGATAGAGTAAAGCTGAAATAAAACATAACTGAACAAACACAAAAGCAAGTATAATAATTTGTACATGATATACTGAATTTTGAGCTAACTAGATGCAATGACCAATTTATAACATGCTGAAACTGAATACTGAATATATTGATAAGTGGTCAATGCAGAGAGTCTTACTGAACTGTGGGAGCTACTAATAACCAATAATAAAACCACATGAGCTAAATATGGATTCCGATGTATATGCCCCATCGAGAGGACCCAATATACCCTGCCAAAGGTATAAAGGCATGCTGGCGTGATCACTAAACTTATTGCCCACGGAGAGGACTTACAACCTACTTGGCTAGTAGTTCTGGGACTATTTGGGTACGCTGAACCCTAGTCCAATTCGGTATTATTCTACGCCCAATGAATTTTGTAATTAACTGATTATGACTGAGTTTTTGTAAATACTGTATAGCTCAAAACTAAACATCCAAACATGAATTCATTTTAACTCACATAGTGCAATTACTACACATACGATTATGGACTTACAACACCAAGTCGACTATTGCACTAAAACATAGAGTTTCTTAAACAAAACCAGCCTTAGGAGGAGTATATCTAACCCTTAGATAATATCTTGTTGGCCTTAAGATTCAAAATTATATGGCTTTGTTAGATTGATCCACGCCCTGCCCATTTATACCCTATTTCATTTGGCAACTGAAACCTCACTACACTGGTTTGATAGTCTATGGTAGCATAACACTTATGGAGAAAATCCATACCTAAGCTATTCAATGCTTTTTATTGGTGAATATCTGATTCACATATTTGTAGGTTGGTGCACATCCTTGAAACCTACTAGCAGCTTCGCATTAATAGACTAAGGAACTCCTTCTTAAACTAGTCTCATCAAAGCATACAACATAAATAAACACATAAGTCACCTAGGTCAGCAACCAACATGATGACTCCAACATATTAACTTCATACTTGTCAGGACTGGAATCTAGACCCCAGACGAGACCGGCGTCGTTGACCTCTCAGAGGTCGCAGACAAGCCTACTTACGTCATTCTTACTTTACATAGGTTAATTTTAGCGGAAAATTTGAAACTTTTTGTTTCTAAACATTGCTTACTAAACATTTCTAATACATTCATAATTTGTTCAACATCAACCATCTAATCATTAAGATATAATCAAATGAAAGGAATAGTTCAATACACATAATTGTATAATTGCCAAAATGGCACCAATACATAGTCTGGATAAAATAAGAAAGAAACGCTAGTGGAACATGCTCCACTAGATCAACTCCTAAACTAAGCTAGAACATAAACAGTAGCATCCTCGAAAGCATGAGGACCTACCAAAACCGGATGAATGCTGGACGTCCGGATAACTGCAGCGAAGATCCTGTAGCTCTACCGTCCACCTGTGCCTACACCTAAAATAGTAGAGTTTGTATAGGGTTAGTACACACTTGTACTAAGTATGGGTTTATGCAAGCACACACCAAAGACATGCATGAGAAAGAATAGCTCTTTCCTAACAACATGATTTTTGGAAGTCAAGTCAGTGGACTTGCCAAATTGAGATTTGGAAAGTTTCCTAATTTGGATTAGGAAAGTAAATGATCTTTCCAAATTTGAATTAGGAAAGTCAGTGAGCTTTCCAGATCTGGAATAGGAAACTTATGCCATGAGAATAACATACATCATCATACTTTTCACATTTGCAAACAGCACATAACATTTACACGTAGCACATATCATATAACATAGAGTACATTTTGCATGTGGCACATAACTTCGTTCATATCATTCATTCATATGCCATGAGACCTTGGAATCATGGAATTGACATTAAGACATCCCAGAAATGAGGGCTCAACATATGGGACCTCAACTAGGGAGTCTTCGTTAGCAAACACAGAGTCTGCTTCATTCATTCATACATACTTCATTTCATTTCATTCATAGTCCAGTGTAACCACCGGTTATACCTAGGATGTAGTTTAAGACTATCATTAGGTTCGTTGTGCAATGACTAAGAATGACCTAATGTCATTACTTGAATCTAACGCACCTTTTGATTCTCTTATGCTAACACCTTTGGTATTCATTCATTTCATTATGTGCATCATTTGCGGCTGGCCTCATTCATTCATTGGTAACTTTAACTTTAACCGATATAGATCATGTGAGCATCATGAAATCTAGTGTCTCCTCCACACTGAAAAGAGGTGGAATCACCGGCCAAAGTGATCCAATAACATGCTAGCGTACATGGGAATTTAACCCCGCCAGATCCCTATATTGGCAGTATAGGTTCGAAGACTAGGAGATATAAGGAGACCCATACCCAGCAAGCCGGACAGTCTCATCTCATGAGAGTTACATGAACCTCCGCCCTTCCCGAAAGAAGGCATCACAGCTCATAGCTAGTCTATCGGTGCTCAGTATAAAGTTCCATTTCATTCATCTCATACGTCATGGAAGTTGACTTCTAGTATGAGGACATCATAGCTCATTAGATGATTTCTCATCTCATCATTCGTATTAAGTGTGTTAAGCTCAATACTCTCATTAGAGTGTTCATAGAGACTGGTCTCTTCATTATCTTACACTCTCATAGGTGAATACATATTGGTAACATTTACTTAGGCTCATTTGAGATTACTCTCCTCATTTACATTAGCCTCATATCATGTTGTCACCACATTCATCATCATTAGCACCTTTGTTTTTCTTAATCATTCACCTCTTATTACGTGAATGTTCATTTCGTCATATGCCAATGCACTTGGCCATTTGGTGTGTCTCACACCCTTACTTAACCCCTCTAGGGTTCATCATTTCATTTCATACATCTTAGGTTCACTTACTTTTGAACGTATGTTAGACTTATGAGTCTATACACACAAGCCATGAGGATTCATTCATAGTTCGTTAAGTGATTCTTACATTCCTAAGATTATGTAGTACAAGACTTATGTATCTTGTATATATGCCAAGATCTTGATTTTGATCTAAGTAGGTGGCATTATTCTTGGATATTTTGTTCACGTATGACTTATGTATCAATACGGAAGTTTGGGCAAGGAAACCCAAGTCTTGAATCAATTGGATATCATTTATATTTTTAATTGATTTTATTCCAATATGCATAACATTTTAACTCTAAGTCAAATCACAATATTAACATTGAAGGATTACTTTTCCATTTAACCTTTTTCTTGCATTGGCTGATGGGTTGTGGGTTCGAGCCCCCACAACCCCATTTTCATTTTTCATTAACATGATATTCTCCCATTTTTCTTAAACCAAGAGGTTGTGGGATCAAACCCTCACAGCCTCTTTTATTTTACTCTTAATTTCGCCCAAGTAAGGAGGTTGTGGGTTCGAACCCCCACAGCCTCCTTCTTTTTAATTAATTTTCGCTTAAGGGCTGTGAGGTGGTGGGTTCGAACCCCCACAGCCCCATATATATATTTTAAATATTTTCTCTAAGTTAAGAGCATGGACAGTGAGGTCGTGGGATCGAACCCCCACGGCCTCACCTATTTTTTTAACTTATTTTCGCCTCATTTATTCCAGCCTTGAGGTCGTGGGTTCGATTCCCACGCCTCACATCTTTTATTTTTCTTATTTCTCCCTCTTGTTTTGCTGCCCATAAGTCATGGGTTCGATTCCCCCCATCCCCATTTTTGTTATTTTTCATTTCGTGGGCAGCAGCTAAGGGGTTCGAATCCCCTTAGCCCCAACACATTTTTTTTTCCAATTTCTCAACCCCTTGGTCATGTGAGGTCTTGGGTTCGATTCCCCTTGACCTCACCTATTTTAGTCCCTTTTTAAAGCCCTCCCAAAGTCTCCAGAACTGCCCGAAATTAACATCAAAAATCTGGATATTTTCATTACCTTTTTACAATCTATTTTTCTCCACTTTTTAACGTTGAAACTTTATGCATTTGGAGTAGTGTTTAGTGAATCCTTTAGGTGCATTTTCATGAACATATTTGGCCAAGAATTCTTCATTTAAATTCAGCCACTTTACACTTAAATGAACATCATCATCTACATAAGTTTATACACTTAAAAAACACCCAAAATCATATCAAACTTGAATCCATAAATCAACATTCATTTATAGTAAGTTTACAATAAACTTTTTCACATACACACACCTATTTTCGGCAACAAAGCTTGTCATTCATATGATTCCAAATACATGTTCATGAAAACACATTGCAACACCTAATTTCTACCAGCAAACATACCAACCTATGAATTCGTTGGGAGCTAATGACAGGGACATGCAACGGGGAACACAATCCTAGTTTTGAGCCAAATAATCTGAGTCCTAGGGGTCTCTTGGGAAAGGGACCAAGAGTAAGAAGACCCATACCTTAGTTTTCTTGTTCAACCACGAGAATGCTGCCCAAGAACCTCTCCAAAAATCAGTCCAAACACCGAAACTCACACCTTACCCGACTAGCGTAGTACGTTTTGCTTAGCGTTACCGAATTGCTTTCTCGTTTGTGTTTTGCGTGTGAATTCTTCAAGCATGAAGAACCTTTGTTTTCTTTCTGATTTTTCTCACGTTTTGCAGCCAGAAGAGAGTGTGAGAATGAGAGAGATATCGTGAGAGAGAGTGGGAGATGGGAGATAGTGGTCTCTTAGAACTAGGACTTGTTGGTAGGACTTAGTCAACTAAATTAATAATTAATAATTAATAAAATCTGATTTCCTTTTTTTCTAAATCAGTTAATATTCATTATTTAATTAAGTTAATTCATTAAATTAAATAAAAGCAAGTTAAATCCTTGCTTCCAGTGGGTCTCAAACCCGAGTGACCCCCATTTGCAAAAATGGGTCAATTCGGGTTGCCCCACCCGAAATGCCTTAATTAAATAAATTAATTTATTAAATAATTAATTCCTCAGGGTATTTACAATATTACCCTTGGCTTGGAAAAGACCATTTTACCCTTGGACCCTCAAAACTCAAAATTTCTTCTTTTGAGTCCGGTAAAAACTCTTTCGATTAAATCTTCGTTTTCGCGAGCCTCACATGGTTGGTTCCAACCTTCCCAAGCTCAATTAACTCCCCAAGTTAGTTGACTTTGTCGTAGTAAGGGTTCTGAGGTCTGGTTCTACGCGTATCAATACGTGTGGACCTTGGTCTAATCGCAAGCATTCTTGAAAAACCTAAGTCTTGATCCTATTCATTTTTAGGGTTGTTACATTATCCCCCCCTTAGGAACATTCGTCCCCGAATGACACTACTACTTCATGTTGTAATGCCAGTCAGATTATAATAAAAGCAATATACACAGTCAATCAATAGCAACAAGATACGGGGAGGTAAGGAAGCATAGGTTTAAGAGTATAAAGTCTAACCTCAAGAGCTGAACAGGTGAGGGTAGCGGGCCCTCATGTCGGCCTCAGCTTCCCACGTAGCACCCTCAACAAGATGATTTCTCCACAATACTTTCACTGTGGCAATCTCCTTGTTCCTCAGTCGCTTGACCTGTCTGTCTAAGATCTCAACAGGTACCTCCTCATAAGACAAGTCTTCATCAACCCCCAAACCTTCAACAGGTAAGATTGATGCTGGATCACCTAGGCACTTCTTCAACATAGATACATGAAAGACTGGATGGACAAAAGCTAACTCTGCGGGCAATGCCAACTCATAGGCCACCTCACCCACACGCTGTAGGATCTCATATGGCCCAACATATCTCGGACTCAGCTTCCCTTTCCTACCAAATCTCATCACCCCTTTCATAGGAGATATTTTTAAGTAAACCTGGTCACCAACATCAAACTCTAAGGGCCGTTTTCTGTTATCAGCATATGACTTCTGCTGACTGTACGCAGTAGTCAACCTGTCCCTAATCATTCTGACCTTCTCTAAGGCCTCATGAATGATCTCCGGCCCCAAAATGGATGAATCTCCAACCTTGAACCACCCAACTGGAGATCTACACCTCCTACCATACAGTGCCTTAAACGGTGCCATCCCGATGCTGGAGTATAGCTATTATTATACGAGAACTCTATCAAACGCAGATGGTCATCCCAGTTACGTCTGAAGTCAATCACACACGCCCTCAACATATCCTCCAATGTCTGTATGGTGCGCTCTGCCTGCCCATCTGTCTGAGGGTGAAAGGCAGTGCTAAGCTTCACCTGCGTGCCCAAGCTCTTTTGGAAAGATCTCCAGAAATGAGAAGTAAACTGAGATCCTCTGTCTGAAATAATAGACAAGGGAATCCCATGCCATCTCATAATCTCATCAATGTAGAGCCTCGCATAATCCTCGGCTCTATAAGTAGACTTTACAGGGATAAAGTGGGCAGACTTAGTCAATCTGTCCACAATAACCCATATAGAGTCATGCTGCCTCCTAGTCCTCGGAAGCCCAACCACGAAGTCCATATTAATGGCCTCCCATTTCCAAGTCGGAACCTCAATAATCTGCGTCAGACCACCAGACTTAAGATGCTCTGCCTTAACCTGCTGACAATTAGGACACTTGGCCACATATTCTGCAATGTCCTTGTTCATGCCATCCCACCAATAAATCTGCTTGAGATCATGATACATCTTGGTGGAACCTGGATGTATAGAATATCTGGAACCATGGGCCTCTGCAACAATCCTGGTCCGCAAATCATCCATATCAGGCACACACAGCCTGTCCTGATACCTAAGTATGCCATCACCTCCCAAAGCGAAAGACTCATTCATCTTCATCAGCACTGAGTCCTTCAGCTCCATCAACACGGGATCTAGATGCTGACCCTGCTTGACTTCAACTACCAAGGATGATTCAGAACTAGGATGAACTGAAACATCCCCACTAGTGGAGTCAACCAAACACACCCAATCTGTCCAGTCTGTGTACATCTTTTACCAGCTCCATCTTCTCATCCTCAACGTGAGCTGTACTTCCCATGCTCATCCTGCTCAAAGCATCAGCTACAACATTAGCCTTACCTGGATGATAGTGCACATTCATGTCATAATCCTTCAACAGCTCTAACCATCTCCGCTGACGTAGATTCAACTCCCTCTGTGTGAACACGTACTAGAGACTTTTATGGTCTGTGAACACATCTACATGCACTCCATACAGATAATGCCTCCACAGCTTCAGTGTAAATACCAAAGCTGCCAACTCCAGGTCATGAGTGGCATAATTCTTCTCATGAACCTTGAGTTGTCTAGATGCATAGGCTATCACCTTACCAACCTGCATAAGAACACAACCCAAACCAACCCTAGATGCATCACAATAAACAGTGTAATTCTCACCACAGTTAGGCAAAGTAAGCACCGGGGCTGAAGTGAGTCTGTCCTTGAGCTCCTGGAAACTCTTCTCACAAGTCTTCGTCCATTCGAACTTGGCTTTCTTCTTAGTCAAAGTTGTCAATGGGGCAGCAATGGAAGAAAAGCCCTCCACAAACCTGCGGTAGTAACCAGCCAATCCCAAAAAACTATGAATGTAAGTAGGAGTAAGAGGTTTTGGCCAGTTCTTCACAGCCTCAGTCTTCCTGGGATCCACCTCCACGCCCTGATCGGACACAACATGACCCAGGAAGATCACTGATCTCAGCCAGAATTCACATTTGCTGAATTTGGCATACAACTGATGCTGTCTAAGTACCTGCAACGTTAGTCTCAAATGCTGTTCATGCTCTTCCTTGGTCTTAGAGTAGATGAGAATGTCATCAATGAATACTATGACGAAAGAGTCAAGGTATTCACGGAAGACCCTGTTCATGAGGTCCATAAATGCAGCAGGTGCATTTGTGAGACCAAATGACATGACTAAAAACTCATAGTGACCATAGCGGGTACGAAAGGCTGTCTTTGGGATATCTCCATCCCTAACCCTAAGCTGATGATACCCTGAACGAAGATCAATCTTAGAGAAGAAACTAGACCCTTGGAGTTGGTCAAACAGATCATCTATTCTGGGGAGTGGATACTTATTCTTTATAGTGACTTTGTTGAGCTGCCGATAATCGATACACATTCTAAGGGTTCCATCCTTCTTCTTTACAAACAACACTGGAGCGCCCCAAGGGGATATGCTCGGTTGAATGAAACCCTTGTCAGTGAGATCTTTTAACTGCAACTTCAACTCTTTGAGTTCAGCTGGAGCCATTCTGTAAGGAGGAATTGAGATTGGTTTAGTATCGGGTTCTAAATTGATACCAAAGTCAATCTCTCGAAGGGGAGGAACTCCAGGTAAATCATCAGGAAATACATCTAAGAACTCATTCACTACAGGTACTGAGTCTATGGAAGGAATGTCATGGTCTAAATCATTAACACTCACAAGATGACACAATAACCCCTTGGACATCATTTTATTGGCCTTAAGGTTAGAAATCAAGGGGTTAGGACGACTCGAATTGTACCCCTCCCAGACTAACTCTTCTTCATTAGGAAAGCGAAATCTCACCACTCTATTACGACAGTCCAAGCAAGCATAACAACTGTGAAGCCAATCCATGCCAAGAATAACATCAAAATCATGTATGGGTAAGTCAACCAGGTTTGCACACATAGTTTTACCACTCACAACTATTGGGCAATCCTTGTATACTCTATCAGTTCTTATTTTCTCTCCTAACGGTGTACTAACCACTATAGGATCATGTAGAACTTCAGGCAATACCTCAAAAGTAAGAGGAAGCAGAGGAGTTACACAGGAAAGTGTAGACCCTGGATCAAGTAAAGCATAAACAGAAGTTGAGAACACTTGCAGCATACCTGTGACCACATCAGCGGACTTCTCCTGCTCCTCTCTGCCCTTCAGGGCATAGAACCTGTTCCTCTTAGGAGGCTCGGCTGCTGCTGCACCTTGTGGATTAGGACTAGGCTGAGTATTACCTCCAGCCTGACCTCTGTTCTGTGGGAAGTCTCTGACCATGTGTCCACTCTTACCAGAACCGAAGCAGGCATTAGTGCCCTGTCTGCACTCTCCACTGTGAGCTCGGCCACACTTAGCACATTTCTTCTTAGTACGCTGCATCTCACCTCCATTTCCCTTCTTGGGCTCAGGTCTGCCTCCATTAGGTGTAGCACTCCTCTGAGGATTAGAATTCCCATAACTCTGTTGCCCCTTTTTGAACCTTGGCTGCTCACAGACGCCAAAACTATTCCTGTGGCCTCCATGACTGGGTCCTGCCTGATCTTGAGGCCTAGGCCTCCTAGCATCACGAACACCTCTCTTTCTGCGGCTGTCCTCTACCTGCTGGACATGCACCATCAACCTGGAAAGATCCATATTATCATGGAGCATAGCAGATCGACACTCCTCCTCCAGGTCTCCATTGATTCCTGTGAGGAACCTGCTCATCTCATCCCTGCTGTTAGAAACCAGGGAAGTAGCATACCTGGGAGATTTCCACAAGGTTCAGTATTATCCTTATTCTTGCTATTAAATACTTAGGGAAAAAAAAATCAACATACCTTGACAGCTTAACAAATTTCAGGGAATACTCCCTGACTGTCATGGAGCCTTGTTTGAGGTTGATGAATTCCTCAACCTTGGCCTCCCTCATCTCCCTGGGAAAGAATCTCTCCAGAAATGCTGTCTTGAACAGCTCCCATGTGACTGGTACTCCAACTAAGACACGGCTATCTTGCCACATCTTGCACCAAGTCTGTGCAACATCCTTGAGCTGATAGGAAGCCAGCTCAGCCTTCTCAATATCAGTGGACCCCATAGCCACTAGAATCTTATGCACCTCATCTACAAACTCTTAAGGATCCTCCGATGTCTTAACCCCTGTGAAAATGGGAGGATTCATCCTCGTGAAATCCCTCAGCCTGTTAGCCATACTACGAACCGGTGGGTTCTCCCTTTGAACATCTTGTCTGTTGACCTGGGCAGTCATATCCTGGGCCTGCATAGTAATGGCCTGTGCCATTTGGGCCAAAGATGCCCGCTCCTCAACATCAGTCAACCCAGCTGGGTTAACTGGCATGGCCACTCCTTCAGCTGGAGCCTGGGGTAGATTCTGATTACCCCTAGCAGCTGCTCCTCCTCTCCTCTGACCAAATCCTCTCTAGTGTTCATTCTCTGGCAAAACAAAAAGGATTGATGTTAGACACGCTCGTAACACCAAGAATTTAGACATTCAGAAAAGCACGATAAGATCAGAAAAAGGGAAATTTTCCTACGCATCATGCAGTCTCTAATCCAGGATAGTGGTGTACTTCACTACCATGACTTAGAAACTACTCAATGTGGTTGATGTGAACTTATTATTTTCGTAATTTAACCTAGTGCTCTAGACCCCAGACGAGACCGGCGTCGTTGACCTCTCAGAGGTCGCAGACAAGCCTACTTACGTCATTCTTACTTTACATAGGTTAATTTTAGCGGAAAATTTGAAACTTTTTGTTTCTAAACATTGCTTACTAAACATTTCTAATACATTCGTAATTTGTTCAACATCAACCATCTAATCATTAAGATATAATCAAATGAAAGGAATAGTTCAATACACATAATTGTATAATTGCCAAAACGGCACCAATACATAGTCTGAATAAAATAAGAAAGAAACGCTAGTGAAACATGCTCCACTAGCTCAACTCCTAAACTAAGCTAGAACATAAACAGTAGCATCCTCGAAAGCATGAGGACCTACCAAAACCGGATGAATGCTGGACGTCCGGATAACTGCAGCGAAGATCCTGTAGCTCTACCGTCCACCTGTGCCTACACCTAAAATAGTAGAGTTTGTATAGGGTTAGTACACACTTGTACTAAGTATGGGTATATGCAAGAACACACCAAGGACATGCATGAGAAAGAATAGCTCTTTCCTAACAACATGATTTTTGGAAGTCAAGTCAGTGGACTTGCCAAATTGAGATTTGGAAAGTTTCCTAATTTGGATTAGGAAAGTAAATGATCTTTCCAAATTTGAATTAGGAAAGTCAGTGAGCTTTCCAGATCTGGAATAGGAAAGTTATGCCATGAGAATAACATACATCATCATACTTTTCACATTTGCACACAGCACATAACATTTACACATAGCACACATCATATAGCATACAGTACATTTTGCATGTATCACATAACTTCGTTCATATCATTCATTCATATGCCATGAGACCTTGGAATCATGGACTTGACATTAAGACATCCCTGAAATGAGGGCTCAACATATGGGACCTCAACTAGGGAGTCTTCGTTAGCAAACACAGAGTCTGCTTCATTCATTCATACGTACTTCATTTCATTTCGTTCATAGTCCAGTGTAACCACCGGTTATAC